>JASDQU010945808.1:1900-16320 GCA_032191745.1 Picea mariana
GTGGTTCACCCAATGTGGGCTACGTCCACCAGAGAAATTGCCAGGTCCTTCCTTTATTATTATCCAACAAATGAAGGGATACAACCTACAACAAAACCCGCTGTAACTTCCTCTTCTTTCTCTCACAGTCTCCTCTCTCAGAATACAATATTCACCATCCTCTATAGCTGCATTACATTTCCCTCATAAAAGAGGGTTGCCTTCTAAGGCAAAAAACCCTAACATAATCTCTAGCATTAGATCTGCGACCTTATAGTGAACGGTCCAGATTTACAATGAAATTACAATATACTTTTACAAGGCAATTTTTTCTTCAGGGGCTTCGCCCCCAAACCCCCGCTGGGGACCCGCTTTCCCCCAGACCCCCCGGACCCCGCAAAGGGGGTACCCCCCCTCTGCACTCCCCTGCGTGGAAGAGTGTACATACTTCTAGGGTGTAAATACTTCATGGGGTATAAACACGACTGAAAGCAAGGACCTCTGAATCAGGAAGATAATCGGGCTCCACAACCAATAGTATCATTTTTATAAATATCATAATTGGAAATATGTTTGAAGATAGTCAAAACAAGTTATCAAAATCTGGAATGTACTTTCAATGAAAAATTAAAAGTTATGGAATGTACACATGTGCCAAGTTTGTTTAAAAACAACATAATGGCATTCCATCTTCAATTATTCGTTCATGATCGACTTTGGACATTTTCCATTTTCTATTTATTTATTTATTTATTGAACTTCTATTAACTTTATGCACGCTGCACATATCAAATGACTATATTGACAACTTGTGACATCTGAATGGTAGTCTTGAAAGTGAACATGAGTATCGGTTTGATGGGTTTCTTGAAAAAAATATCCTTTCAATACAATGGATCCTCTTTCATATATAAAACCGTTACCATCAAAATATTCTAATAGCCTCATCTTTTGTTCTGTGCATCACATCAAATAATATTTCATGTTTTCAGTGTTGTCTACAGGTGCAACCATGGCAAAAACATCTCTTGCAAATAATTGGATATATTGGACAACAATTAATTCGTGTTAGATTATCACAGAAGTATGTATCTACAAGTTATTTGAAAAAATTTAAACATAAACATTTTACCTTCTCTAACAAGATCAAAAACTCTATCGCCATCAATTGACACTACAGTTTCATTTGATTCCATCTCCTCTAAGCTTGCAAGTGGAATTTTCCCTTTTACATTAAGTTCAATATGTCTCCAATATTTAACATATCCTGCATTTTTTTTCTCGCAAATATCTATAGATTCTGAGTCATCTATGCAAACTGAACAAAAACAAGAGTCATTTCGTCTATCAAATGCAAACCCATTTTGAAAACTTTTTGTTTTAACTGTATGTATTTTTCTTGTCCCAGGTATTGTACTGGCATCATATGAGATTGATCTATTTACATCTTCGATTCCAACATCCCAAAAATACCTGCACAAGACAAGAACTTGTTAACTTGAAATATCTCAAGAAAATGATTGAAGATTGAATATAAATTTGAACACGTTCAAATTTATATATCCTGTATACATACATGTAACATTTATATATAGACACACCTGTGCACATCCCTTGACGGATTATATTCATGGCTTAGCGCCATGTTGCACCATTCAACAACTTGTTCAGCAGATTCAAATCGATCGGCATGAGGGTTCAACTGATACCTTCAAAGTGCTCGTTTTATACATGCCCCTGCACCGTCGTTCTCTCCTTTTCCATGACTAGTCTAAAAAAATTCCAACAATGTGTAATATTTAATTTTTTATGAAGACGACATAACCAATAGAATGATCATGCAGATTTGAATTGACCCACACACCCATCGGACCATATCCAATGTCGATCGAATATGATTTCGCATTCTTTCAATGAATCATAAAATTTATCAAAACAATGTTGTACATAATGTGTGTCGTGTGTTCGATCATCACTTATATAGAAGTGATATTATTTAATAACATGCCGATTGTCATTGGTGCTTTCTATGTTTGGAAGACTCTGTTGAGCATGTCTATATAGAACGTGGACAAATATGGTGACTTGATCAGAATGATAATATTCACACTATATTTATTTTTGTGCAGCGAATGTGTAATTCTCTACAAAATCAACTACAGACAAAATTGTCCCTGGTGGAAACACTTCACAGGATTATTTGAATTGTAGATCTTTCCATCGAGCTCTATGTGAATTCTTGGTGTATTTATATATTTCTTCCTCAAACTTCTTCAAAAACTCTATTAAACAGATTTTATCTACCTTCAAATCAAGCCTTTTAGAAATAACATTTGAAGAATGTGGAGTCATGCTGCTCAAATATTCATATCTCTTCCAATTGACTCTTATATTAGAAAATGATTGATCATTCATATCAATATGATACTTTGAATGAAACAAAATTAGATTTCCACAACGATCACATTTCGTTCCACCAACACATTTTTTTTTGTAAAATAAATCATCATCTTCTCTTTCACATAGAATTTGAAATATAAAAACACGAACTGTGGAAGGAGGAGGTGAACCTGGCCATAAAGTTCTACCAAAATACAAAAAAGTGTCGTAATACAACTCAAACTCCACATGATAACGACAACAACACGTGTCACAGACAGTGATGGGTCTAACAAACCATGGTTTTTGTTGCACAAATGTATTGATGGAAATTTTAACTTCTTTGTGCTATTCTTTGAACTTATTAAACAACTCTATTTGTGTCATTGGAAATATATGTTTTGGATGTTCTTCATATTTATTTTGTGTTATTCTTCGATGCAACACATCCCTTGTATGTGGTGAAACATGAGATTCTTCCAACCAACAATTACAGGCCAATTCTTTAACATTTTCTACAAGTCTATCTTTGTAGCGTTGTCTAGAAATCATTGTCCAACAAGCCAATTCATCATTTACATCTATTTGGAAACGATGTTTTCTATGTTTGTGCAATGTTTTTCTTGACATTCTCAAAGTTTTTCCATGTGTAGTGTCAAACGATCTTTTATATTGCTCCCTGAAACAATTGTTGTTTGTAACGTTTTACGTGCAACACATATATCTTCTTTTCGAGATTTTCCAAAAGCTTTTAATACACTAGTTATATTGTTAAAGACATTATGTTGCACCTTTGTATCCTTTGTCGACTTTTGAATACCCAATAATGATGTAGCTTCTTTTAACTTTCTTGACTTCAATAGAGAAAATAAAAGTTGAGCCTGTATTGTTACTAATTCATCTTTGAAATAAGTATTATACATATTCTTAGTTCGATATCTTATATAATGCTTAGCTTTTTTCTTCCCAAATTTGTCAGTATCAACATTTTCTAATATTTCATCATCAATGTTGATAGATTCTCCTGCATATTTCAATTTAAATTTTATATTAAAAAACATAACCGGAACACAAATTCACTAAGTTATATATACTTAAGTGTTCATCTTGTATTAATCTAAATTTTTGTACACATACCTATAGGTGATTCGTCTTCTGATTCAATTTCGATTTCAACGTCTTCTTCGACATTATGAGACAAATCTATTTATGTTTTTTGAAAAACATCAAATTGTAATTACAATCAATTATATTATTTACAATATTTTTAATTTGAATTCTATACTTTGAATTTTTTACTTTCTGAATACAGTCCCAATGTTTGTCGTGTGCTCGATCATCATATGTGCATGCATACCTAGTTGAACTTCTTCTTGTCGAAAATCTCTATTGACATTATCATCGTTTCTTTCTTGAATATTTGCATGTTCTTGTTTCTTTCTCCGATAAAGCTCGTTCATTTGTTCGATTTGGCAAGTATCATCTCGAGTGTGATCATATTTTCTCTTGCGCAAACTTTTGTTGTCCATGACTTTTATAGTTATCTGTAAAAGATATGTTCAACAAAGACTTCACCTTGAAAAAATGCTAACATTTACCTTTCAACATATAAATTGTTATTCCAATAAAAACTTGAACAAACATCATTTACCTTATTCAACAAAAACCAAAAAGATGATTCAAAAATTTGTTTAAGTGCTCTAGAAAACCACCATGTATCGATATCGATCCTCCGATTAAGCCTATGGAATAGAGGGAAGAAATAAAGAAAGAAAAGAATACAGCTGCAATTAGTAATAGAAATGCTTTGAAATGCCTATCCTCGAGCTTATATCTGTCTATCCATTTGATGAATTGTGTTAAATGTGTTTGGCCGAAAGCCTATTTATACAATTTGGCATGAAAGAAAACGATACGACGTGTCATTTCATTTTTTCTGATGGACGGAATTCGTTCGACTGTCTTTCAGCCGAAAGAATGGTTTTTTGTCCGAAAGAATTGTTTTTCCAACCAAAAAACTTGGAAACTGTTCAGTTTTGACGGTTTCCGTTAGATTTTAGTCTTTCTGCCGAAATATTATTTGTTCGGCTGAAAAAAGGAAATTGGGACTAAAAACTAAAACCAGAGAATTGCCCCAAGCTTAACTGAACTTTAGAGGTTGCGGACTCCTGCAAATACTAAGAATTTGGTTTCGAAAATGACACCAGCGTTTCCAAAATTGAATCTACTTTCAATTCGTATAATTTGTTTTCATTTTTTTTATTTTTATCTAATTTTATTTAATTTTTAAAAAAAATCACTACATAATATTTTCAGCAGACATTATGATTCGGTGAAATGAAATATCGGTATCTCTAAAAATCTACAGTGAAAAAATTTGAAAAAAATATATTCATAATCCTTAAACTGTTCTTTTCAAAAGGGTATATTTAAATTTTAGTTTTAAGTAAAAATTAAGATATATACAAGGTGTAGAAAAACATGTGTTTAAAATGTGCAACGTTTTCAGCTTGGTCAACTTCAAAAAATTCTAGAAATTATAATATTCATCCGTTAGATTCAAAATTATAGTCATAATAAAATAGAGTCTTTGTAGATTGTTGCAGTGTATTTCGTTTCTTAAAAAAATAAGTTTAATAATAGATACATTGTTGTAGAAAAAAGTAACTCATTATCGTTCCTTTCATGTTTAAGGAACATACTGTTAAACAATTGTCAAATTGACATATGAAATCATGATAAAAAAAATTGAAAAATAGTCATTGGAAAGCTAACACAATTCTTCCCAAGTTTTGTTTTTACTGTAAAGTGAAATTCTAAATAAAAAAATACTTTTATATGCCGAAAGTTCAAGAACTTGTGAAAATACAGTTTTTTTTCTCATAAAACAAGCAAAAGTGTAACCCATCTTCATGATTTCACCCAGTAGTTGTGTTCTACCAGCTTATTGCTACATAAACATAGGTACAACTATGACTGATAGCATTGTAGGAGTTGTGTGCTACTAGATAATTGTTTCATAGTCATACATATGACTATGGTTGACGACATTGTGGTAGATGTGTGCTATTAGATGATTACTGCATAGTCATGGATATGACAGACTATGATTATGGCTGATGGCATGGTAGTACCTATATGCTACTAGTTGATTATTGCATAATAATAGAGATTGGTGTACTGCATGGTGATATCTTGTGTAGCTATTAGTTGATTGCAATGGAGACTATGTGTCTCTGGACAATAGTTGTGTGCTACTATGGTGGATGTGTTCCACTGATAGTGACTGTGTGTCACTAGATAGTAGTTGTTTTCTACTAGGAGTGGTTGTGTACCACTGGATAATAGTTGTGTACTACTATGGATCGACACAGTCATGTTCTACTGGATGGAATTGTAGTAGCTGTGTGCCACTAGCTAATAGACATAGAGACCACCATATCACGTTGGGAGTAGTTGTGTGCTAACTGAATGTAGAGACTATGACAGATGATTCACACTACTGATGGCATTGTAGTAGCTGTGTGCTACTAGAAGATTGCAGAGTAGTTAGTGGACTACTAGATGAAGACATCATGAAAGATACTTCCCTATCTAAGAGGGAGTGTTGATGTTTGGTAGTTGTGGGAGGAACTTTCCCTCCTAGATGACCTTTCTCAGATGTGAAGAAGATTCCATAAGAAATAGATCCATTGGATAAATGTTGAAATGCCCCAGAACATAAGTCATCCCAGAAGAATAAAGAATAATGAAGTGGCACATTTCTATAGAATAAGTCGGCCCAGTCTAGTGGTCAGGAAGACTATAAATAGGAGGGGCCTTGGATCATTTGTTCACTCACACTCTCTCATCTACCTAGAAGCAAGGAACAAGTTTGGAGGTGGCGTAGAAGCTGCAGTAGTGTAGTTTCTTCTTGTTCAGTCTTTTGTTCTCTCTCTCTTGTGTGCTACTCCTTGAGGAGGTGCACCACCTTGGTATAAAGCTGTTGCTACAACTGTGGTGGTGGTTTTGGTTGAACTAGCCTTTGAGATATGGTTTATCTGTTTGGAATTTCTTTGTGAAGGAAATCAATCTAAGAAAGGTTATTGGGTTTTTCCCAAGATTATTCTCTTGTGTTATTTTGTCTTTGTTTATGGTGATATTTCTCAGTATATGATATAAAAGTTAATGTTAAAGAAGTAAAAGAACATTAATTATCTATAAGTAAAGAAAATCTAACACTTACTAACATTTATCTTTCCCAATATTCACTTGGAAAGATCTACACTCTATTCAGGGAGTCCAGGTAGAGCGATGGCATATCCATTAATATATAACGCAACCGCACTCCTCGCAGCACGTTCGCTCTCACAGGATCTTCTTCTCCTCGGACCGAAGAACTCTAAGGTCCCTCTATTTTCCTATTGGGAAATCTACACCCCACATATTCTCTTCTGCTCGATCCTCCTTCCTTTACTTATCGGAGGATCGGAACTCGTGGCTTTGCAAGTTCACTATCGATCACTGGGCTCTCGAATCCCCGAGACCCAATGCTTCAGTCAACGCTGACATCTTTCCATCTCTATCAAAACTTCTCTTATCGTGGTTTCGCCCCCCGCGATATCGAGCACTTTTATTTACCGACTCCCGATACCCGACATGGCAAAACTCTAATGCACACGTGCGAATTTGTCCTTTTCACCTCCCGTCGCTTCTATCGAGATTTTGGACTTCGCGGGATCGCGAATCTAAATGCCAAAGGATTCGGGACTTACCTTTTCCTGATCCCCGATATGCGACGCCCTCCTTTCGTTTCTTTAAGCCCAACCGGCTAACCCTTTCGTCCACACAACCAGCTCCTATAAGACCATAGCTATAAATCCCATCAGGGTTTCGGGGTTTGCGATGTCGCACTACTCATGCCTTCAAGACTCGCGAATCCCTGATACACGATACTGCATATAGATATGACGATCCTTGTGACTCAGATCGACGGCTCTGCCCCTTCTGAGCTTGGAACCCCTTGAACATTCTCACCGTAATCTCCTTGCACCTCTGCAAGATCCAACGACCCTCGAAACTTCGTGAAATCTCCTTAGAGGATTTCGGCCGTCCATTCTCCTTTATGGATTTCTGCAAAATGAACAAAATACTTCCCCACTTCTCTGGTGCACTCCTTCCTAGAGTAGAAGGCCTACTCCTTCTGAGATTTTCCATGACTTCAGTCTTCTGAAAGAAACTCTTTGCTCGCACTCCTTACAAAAACTCTTCAACCTCGCCTAAGTGTTGAAGTCACTTGACTCTGAGCACACCTACAATAGTAGTCGTTTAACACTTCACTCAGGTTCACAACCCTGAGGCTTTCCCTTGGCCTGCGCCCTCCTTGCACAGCATTGTGCCTAGCTGCACCTTTGAAGGAAAATGAGAACAAAGCTATCTCTAATTGAACCCTTCTATCAACACACTCCTTGCGGAGAACTTCAACTGCACTCCTTGCAGGAATTCTCTGGCTCAAATAGAGAAACAATTGAAACTCATTCACTCTTCCTCTCAGAATTCAATTCCCCCATGAAATCACATACACAACATATAATAGCAAATGTATGACAGGAAGAAAACATTCATGAGCATAACATCAATACACAGAGAAATAACACGAACCATGAATTTGAATCAAATATTCTTCTATTAATTCAAATGCCTGTACATGGGTGTTCTTCATACAATTCTCTGCATGCTCTTTTGCTCTTCCTAAATTGATAATATTACAATCATACAATAAGGGTGTCTATATCCATTTTCCCTCTTGGACTCTAGGCTATCAAATCTAGAATTAAATTCCTATCTAACTGCATTAAGTCTATTAAATGTCGACTATCTACCTAAGGACGAGAGCTATCCACTCAAGGTCCATTACAATATACAAAGGCCCCTTATCTTAAGTGATCCATTTAATATCCACTCAACACTCCCAAGGCATTTTCAAAATTTGCGCTGGCTTATCCAGCTGTCTCCCGCTCCAGACTGGCTCGCTTGATGTGCTGGCGATGCTCCTGCATCACACTCCTCGGCTTGAAAAATTTCATGGGCTCTTGTCCATGAGCTCCTGCACAGTCTGTCCATGCTTTTGAATCTCCACTTCTGTCTCCCAGCTGGCATCTTCAACTGGATGATTCTTCCACTTGACCAGATACTCAAAGTGTTCTTTTCTCCTGGTCTTCTTACCCACTCTCTTGTCCAGTATGCACTCCATCTGCGGCTTCTCTACAACTGGAAATTGTTTCACCCACTAGATCACTGGCTCCCCAGTTCCCATCCTTGCTTCTCTATCCCTATATGGGTATAAATCTGTGACATTGAATATTGGAGATATCTCGATGCCATCCGACAACTCAATCTCATAAGCATTTTATCTGAATTTCTTTAGGACTCTGCATGGCCCAATTTTCTTCATTTTCAAATTATTGTATGTTCCCCTTGGGAACCTTTACTTCCTCAAATGTGCCAGAACCAGATCACCAACTTCAAACTAAAGTTTTCTCTAACGCTGATCTGCTCTGCGCTTGTACTCTTGACTTGATTTCAACAGTCGCTCCTTCACCCTGCTGTGAAGTTCCTTCATCGCCTCAGCGAATTCTTCTGCACTAGCACTGCTAGTAGCAGTCTGTTCTGAATCCCTTAATTCAGAAACTCCCCTTGGCTGCATCCCATAGACAACCTGAAATGGACTTCGCCCTGTGCTCCTGTTCACTGAGTCATTGTATGTGAACTCTACTTGTGGTAATCTATGGTCCCAACTGCTGTGGTGTTCTGTCACCAAGCTTCTCAGCAAGTCTCCCAGAATTTTGTTGACCACTTCCGTTTGTCCATATTTCTGAGGATGATAAGCTGAACTAAATGCCAAGTTAGTCCCCAGCTTCTTCCATAAGGTCCTCCAAAAATGCCCTGTGAATTTGGTGTCCCTGTTCGAAACTATGCTTTTTGGCAATCCATGAAGTCGAATGACCTCCTTGAAAAATAGATTTGCGATGTGAGTCGCATCATTGGTCGTCTGGCATGGAATAAAATGTGCCATCTTAGAAAACCTATCCATGACCACAAAGATTGAATCAACACCTGTTTGTGTCTTTGGCAATCCTAATACAAAATCCATGCTTATCGCCTCCCATGGCCTCTCTGGTATGGGCAATGGCTGATAAAACCCTGCATTCTGCTTTCTTCCCTTCGAATGTTGGAAAACTCTACACCTGTCTACAAACCTCTTGACATTTGCTCGCAGTCCCTGCCAAAAGTATGATTCACTCAGCTTCGCGAATGTTTTGTCATGGCCAAAATGTCCTGCCAATCCACCACTGTGTTTCTCTTTTAACAAGTTCTCCCTCATGGAGCAATTTGGAATACACAGTTGATTGCCTCTGAACAACAACCCTTCTTGGATCATATAATCTATCCAAGGACTCCTATCTCTAAGAACTGGATTCTCAGCTGCTTCATACGCTTTTTCAAAATCTGCATCACCTGCGTACATGTCCCTGAGGTTTTCAAAACCCAATGTTTTGACTCGGAATTCCTGCAACAACAAACACTTCCTTCTCAAAGCATCATCCACTTTGTTAGCAGTACCAGAAATATGCTTAGTCACAAATGTGAAATTCTGCATATACTCTACCCATTTGGCATGTTTCTGATTCAACTTTTCCTGTTGAGTCACAAATTGTAATGCATGATTGTCGCTATACAAAACAAATTCTTTCACGATCAAGTAATGCCTCCACTTCTTCAATGCCTATATGATAGCATAAAATTCCTTATCATATGTGGAGTATTTCAGTTTCGCCTCATCGAGCTTCTCGCTGAAATATGCAACTGGTCTGTCTTCCTGACTCAAGACCGCTCCTATGGCAAACCCACTTGCATCACATTTCACCTGAAATGTTTTCTGAAAATCCAACAACACCAAAACCGGTTGTTCTGTGATCTTCCACTTCAACAGATTGAAGATCTTCTCAGCCTCTGCTGTCCAATGAAAAGACTTATGTCGCTTCTTCACTATATCCATCATTGCTGCGCTGATTCCACTGAAATTCCTGATGAATTTTCGGTAGAAACTAGCCAAACCATGAAAACTCCTCACCTCAAAAATATTTCTTGGGGATGGCCAATTCTTGATTAACTCCACTTTATCCGGATCCATCCTCAACTCATTAGACGAAATAACAAACCCCAAATAAATGAGCTCTGTTTTCATGAATGAGGACTTCTTCATATTTATCAACAACTTCTCCTGCTGTAGCTTCTTCATCACAATGGCCAAATGTTTCATATGTTCAGCCTTCATCTTGCTAAAAATCAGTATGTCATCCAGATATACGACGACAAATTTCCTGATGAATTCCTTCAGGACTTCATTCATTAACCTCATAAAGGTACTTGGTGCATTCGTCAAGCCAAACGGCATGACTATCCATTCATACAGTCCTTCGTTGGTTTTGAAGGCTGTCTTCCACTCATCAGCTTCTCTCATGCGAATTTGATGATACCCACTTTTCAAATCAATCTTTGAAAAATACTTTGCCCCACTCAGGCAATCCATTAAATCATCCATTCTTGGCAATGGAAATCTGTATCTAATGGTTATTTTGTTGATGGCTCTTGAGTCGGTACACATTCTCCAACCTCCATCTTTCTTCGGACTAAGCACTGTCAGAATAGCACATGGACTCAAGCTTTCTTTGACTAATCCTTTGTCCAACAACTCCTAGACCTGCCTCTTGACCTCTTCATTTTCTTGTGGCGTCAATCTATACACAGCTTTGTTTGGAAAACTAGCTCCTGGTATGAGATCAATATGGTGACTCACACTTCTCATCGGTGGCAACGAATGAGGTAATTCATCAACTATGATGTCAGTGAAATCTTCCAGCAGTTCGTAAATCTCATATGGCAAATCATCCACTCTTGTGCTAGTCAGAACAATCCTCGGTTTTCTGAACACAAAGAATTGTGGATCTTCTTTCTTCTTCCCCTTCGTAAGAAGCTCCTTCCCACTCATGAGAAGTACTGTGTTTCTCACTTCTGGCTTCACTTCTTTATCTTTTATCGAAAGAAACATATGGGTTCTCCCATTCTTCTCTAAAGTATATGTGTTCATTCTCCCATCATGAATCACATTTTTGTCATATTTCCATGGTCTGCTTAGCAATAGATGACAAACATCCATGGGAATAACATCACATAAGATCTTATCATTATATCCACCTATCTTGAATTCAACCAAGCATTGTTTAGTAACAGTTACCTGGTGTCCCTTCTATAGCCACGAAACTTTGTATGGGCTTGGATGACCAGTCGTCCCCAGCTCCAGCTTCTCTACCATCTCTGCAGATACGAGATTATCCATGCTACCAATGTCCATNGGGCTTCTGATATTTATCCTGGGCAACTCTTCCACCTTCTGTGTCTTCGGCCTCAACATCCCGCCTCTACGCTTCAGCGATGTGAGCTTCCCCAATGTCCTTCTTTTTCTCTAGACACTCGTAGGACTTGTTTCCATTCTTTCCACATGTGAAGCATGTGATTAATCCACCTTGGTCTCTTCCTCTACCTTTGGTACGAGGAAAAGTGTTTGCGTCAGCATAATCTCCCCTCTGTTCTGTATGCTATCCTCTCTGTTCAACATATGACCTCCGCTGTGAGGTTCCACCTCTTTCAAATTTACCCTGAGGTTTCTTCCATTCCTCCTTGGGCTTCTGATATTTATCCTGGGCAACTGCCTTGCCTCTGGGCTGACTTCTGCCTCACCCTCGCTGACCTTGCTTATGGCTCAACTTCTCCTTGGATTTCAGAGCCACCTGATAAGCATCCTCCACAGTTCGGATGGTTACCATGCTCAATTCATCTTGAATGTCGTATCTCAGACCATTCAGATATCTAACAACCTTCTCATCATCGCTCTCCCAATGACCTGCCCTGATGTTCAATCGATAGAATTCCTCAGTGTATTCTTTCACTGTCATCAGTTTCCGTCTTAGGTTCTGCATCCTCCTGAACAGAGTAATTTGGTAGTCTCTAGAGATGATCTTCACTTTCATCTTCGCGATCATTCGATCCCAACTCTTGATCTTCTGCTTTCCCTTGCAGCATCTATCTACTTGTAACTCATCCCACCATAAGGCTGCATGTCCTTTCAAGCACGTAAAAGCATGCTTGACTCTCTTATCTTCTTCGACATCTTCATAGTCGAAATAAGTATCCAGAGCTCTAATCCAATCTAGTAGCTCCTCTGCATCCAGATTTCCCTCATAGATTGGAATGTCCATTTTTTCTTTTGCACCCATCCTGGCAATAGCTTTAATCAAACGCTCGTTGGCTGCATCTTCGGCTGCAACTTCTTCCTCTCGTTCAGCTTCGACTTTTCTGTCAGAATCACTAAGATCCCCTACACTAGCTGTGCATCTTTGCGCTGTCTCCATCTCCTCAAGTCTTGCTCGGAGATCATGCATCTGTCTCTCCATTTCTAGATTTCCTACCGGCCTACCTCTTCTCCGCACCTCCCTATCCTCTGGATCAGGTGATTATCTCTCTCTTTTGGGTGGCATGATGAATTTCTCCTTCTCTTCTACAGAAAGCAAAGAAATATTTCCTGCTCTGATACCACTTTGATGCAACCTCACTCCTCAGAGCACGTCTTCTCTCACAGGATCTTCTTCTCCTCGGCCCGAAGAACTCTAAGGTCCTTCTATTTCCCTATTGGGAAATCTACACCCCACAGATTCTCTTCTGTGTGATCCTCCTTCCTTTACTTATCGGAGGATTGAAACTCGCGGCTTTGCAAGTTCACTATCGATCACTGGGCTCTCGAATCCCTGAGACCCGATGCTTCAGTCAACACTGACCTCTTTCCGTCTCTATCGAAACTTCTCTTATCACGGTTCTGCCCCTCACAATATCGAGCACTTTGATTTACCGACTCCCGATACCCGACATGGTGAAACTCCGATGCACACGTGGGAATTTGGCCTTTTCTCCTCCCGTCGCTTCTATCGGGATTTCGTACTTCGCAAGATCGTGAATCCAAATGCCAAAGGATTCGAGACTTACCTTTTCCCGATCCCCGATATGCGATGTGCTCCTTTCGTTTCTTTAAGCCCAACCGGCTAATCCTTTCATCCACATGACCAACTCCTATAAGACTGCAACTATAACTTCCATCAGGGTTTCAGGGTTTGCGATGTCGCACTACTCATGCCTTCAAGACTTGCGAATCCTCGATACACGATACTACATGTAGATCTGACGGCCCTTGTGACTCGGATCGACGGCTCTACCCCTCCTGAGCTTGGAACCCCTTGAACGTTCTCACCGTAATCTCCTTGCACCTCCGCAAGTTCCAACGGCCCTCGGAACTTCGTGAAATCCCCTCAGAGGATTTCAGCCATTCGTTCTCCTATATGGATTTCTGTGAAATGAACAAAATACTTCCCCACNGAAAGAAACTCTTTGCTCGCACTCCTTGTGGCAACTCTTCAACCTCGCCTAAGTGTTGAAGTCACTTGACTCTCTGCACACCTATAGCAGCATTCGTTTAACACTTCACTCAGGCTCGCAACCCTGAGGCTTTCCCTTGGCCTGCGCCCTCCTTGCATGGCACTATGCCTAGCTGCACCTTCGAAGGAAAATAAGAACAAAGTTATCTCTAATTGAACCCTTCTGTCAATGCACTCCTTGCGGACAACTTCAACTGCACTCCTTGTAGGAATTCTCTGGCTCAAATAGAGAAACAATTGAAACTCATTCACTCTTCCTCTCAGACTTCAATTCCCCCATGAAATCACATACACAACATATAATAGAAAATGTATGACAGGAAGAAAACATTCATGAGCATAACATCAATACACAGAGAAATAACACGAACCATGAATTTGAATCAAATCTTCTTCTATTAATTCAAATGCCTGTACATGGGTGTTCTTCATATAGTTCTCTGCATGCTCTTATGCTCTTTCTGAATTGATGATATTACAATGATACAATGAGGGTGTCTATATCCGTTTTCCCTCTTGGACTCTAAGCTATCAAAT
>JASDQU010945808.1:16370-33420 GCA_032191745.1 Picea mariana
ATACACAGAGAAATAACACGAACCATGAATTTGAATCAAATCTTCTTCTATTAATTCAAATGCCTGTACATGGGTGTTCTTCATATAGTTCTCTGCATGCTCTTCTGCTTTTCCTGAATTGATAATATTACAATCATACAATGAGGGTGTCTATATCCGTTTTCCCTCTTGGACTCTAAGCTATCAAATCTAGAATTAAATTCCTATCTAACTGCATTAAGTCTATTAAATGTCGACTATCTACCTAAGGACGAGAGCTATCCACTCAAGGTCCATTACAATATACAAAGGCGCCCTATCTTAAGTGATCCATTTAAGATCCGTGCAACAGTCCCAAGGCATTTTCAAAATTTTCACTGGCTTATCTAGCTATCTCCCGCTCCACACTAGCTCGCTTGATGTGTTGGCGATGCTCCTGCATCAATATCGCCACCTTTCATGACAAATTCTAGCATTAGACCACAAGTGATTCAGGTAAGAATTTTTTACTGAGGAGATCTAGTTGTACTAAACCAAAGGGTTGGAGTTTGAGTGGCTAGGAGACTTAGGTGTATGGATATTTCCACCACCTAATATGTTGCTTAAAATAGTCCTTTGGCAGGTGGATTCAGTTTACAATAGATATAATAGATAATATTAATTACTTTGGGGATTGTGTGGACCAAGTGGTGGTTGGGTTGTGAACCTTCCATTTAGGGATAATTTTTGATAGATTAGAGTTTAAAATCGATTTACATTAGTTTATTTTTTTTAGATGTTGTCATATATATGTATGTATATTTTTGTTGTTGTCATGTAGCATAACATTATGTAACAACATCTCCCTATATTGAAATGTAAAGTAATAAATAAAAAATTATATAAATTATACATAAGAATTACAAAATAGACAAAACTGATTATAATTAGGTTTCTAATTATATTATTTAATATAATAATTAAAAAAAGGTCAGTATTTATAATATATACATGTTAGTTTTGTATTATTATATATTACATTATGCCAAGAAATCAATAATATTACTCAATTAATCCTTAAGATTAATATTAAGAATTGTTTTAAATAAAATGTGCTCCTCCCTTGGATATTCTTTTATTAGTGGATGATGATGGTGCTACAGTGATGGTGACATGGACATATGTATGAGAAATATGGAAGGTCTCCTAGTGAGGATAGCGTGCCAAGTCATGGTGGTTATGAAGGAGGGAGGTTATTCTTCTTGTGTGGGAGGGAATATACCCTCCCTTTTGATAACGACCTGTGAAAAACATGAGGAACAACATAATTGAAAATTTTGGCATTTAATTTGAAAAAAATACCATTTAATGTGTGTGGAAATCTGTGGAGAATTCGCATAAACCTGTGTGCGAGACCCAATGCAATGCATATGCTAGTTTTAATTATAATGGTGTGTATGCATTTTTATGGGGGACGACCATCGACAATAATAGCAGGAAAGAAATAATTTGATAGTAAGTTGTGGAAGGATAAATGAATAGATAAATAATTTTGATGGTGTAATTGTTTGGCATGGGAAATTAGCTTGTACATAAGTAGATTTCCTTCTTCTTTTTTTTCAATTTCTCATCTGAATTTTTCTTGATTTATTTGTTTGATTCAAAATTTTCATTGTTTTCCTTTCTTTAATCATTTCTTTGCTTAGTTAGTTTCTTTCAATCCTTATCCAGAAATTGATTGATTATCCATTACAAGTGCGTTGGTTTCTTTAAGATCATTGGGAATAGCTAGTCAAAACCATGGAAATCCACTCTAAGCACAATGGACATGCAATGTCTCCATATACCACACTGAAGCACATCATTAAATCTTTAACTTTGATACCATATTTTCAAATATAAAGTATAGTAGCATACTAAAAATACTCATGCAATTATTTCAAAAAGCATAGCATGAATAAACACACAATAGCATGCATTCATTAATGATAATATTTAGAAGTACAATATAAATGGTGATAGAACACGTATCTTTGATAAATCACCTACTAGTTGTGTAGGAGGGATATTTTGACCAACCACAGGATTTGTTGTTCCATTTATATAAACAACAAGCCACCCCCATGTTGGGGATATGAATCCACAAGGAGGTATGGCTCTCATGGCTAGCCATTTTCCTCATGCAGCCTAATGCCTAAATTTCTAACTCCAAGATAAATTCCAATCCACCTTTTCTCTTTCCCCTCAACCTGCAAAACCCAAGGAATGGGATCCTCTTCATTGCCATGCAATCCCTCAGACTATCCCACTTTCATTTAGGGATCCATATCAAGGCTATATAGGACATATCTTAGATGGTGACTCCAAGAATATTTGTTGTATAAAGAGTGCTCACAAAAACCTTCTCAAGTCTCTTGAGAAATTTCTCAAAAAAATATTACTCACGGGAATGTCATATTGGTTCTTAGCATAACCCCCCCCTCTCATGGATTTTCTCATACATAACATGGTTGGTTCTCTTTTCCAACCTCTAGTCATCTCTTGATGTCCCAAAAACTAGCTGTAAAAATTACCCCCTCTTCCTACTCGAGTTTACATTTTCTCCATGCATGATTTGACTCTCACACAATTCCCAAAAAGTGGTTTTATTCATCCCATGTTGTCATACATAGGTGAGATGAATTTCCCACCAACCTCTTACATGAGTGTACTTAGTGCATACTTCAATAAATAGGTGAGATGATTTTCCCACCAACCTCTTACATGCATTTAATGATTGGTATAAAATATGTCAAAGGAGGTCAACATTAAAAATGAAATGTATTGGATTATTAGGAATGTGGAACTTCCCCATTGGACCCACTTTATCCCTCTCTCTTGTAGAATCATAGCCCCCCATTTTTTTCATCCCTCTCATGTTGTATCCAACTATGTATTTTATTAAATCAATGTGTGTATAAATTACAATGTTAGGCTCTCTAGCCTTTTATTAGTACATGATCTCTAGCCAAAAACATATTATCTCACCATTGTATTTGACATATATACAATTGCATCACAATTTCCTAAGGATTAGAACTGGGATGTTACATCCCCTCCCCCTTAATTTTGCATTGTCCTTAGTGCATATCACCATGTGTGTGTGTGTGTGTGTGTGTGTGTGTGTGCGTGTCAAATGTTTACATAGATAAACTCGAGAATTCCATAGTTTAATTATTCATGCAACAATTCCAACCAAAAATATCTCATTCCCCTGATTTTTCAAAACCCAAGGAAGTGTACATCCTTCTCTTCTATGTAGTCTATCAGGCTATCCCACTTGCCTTCCAAGACTCCAGTACAGATCGACCAGGAAGTACTAGAGTTGTGGCTCCAGGAACTCCAACCAAAATAATTTCATAATTTATTGATTGCAGAAAAAATTCCAAAAGAAGTATCTCATTCCCCTCATGGTGCACAACCCAAGGGATGATATTTCATTCTCTACATGATAGTCCCTTAGAAAATCTCCATCTCCTTTAGGAATCCAGCACAGACTATCCAGGAAGTCTCAAAGTTGTGGTTATAGGAACTCTAGCTACAATAATAGAGTCTCCAATATTTTTCAAAATATCTATGGGTGCATTTCCATTAGCACATCTTCTATCTCCCACTTTGTTTCTTCCAAACTATAACAACTCCACTAGAATTTTCTTGTCCTTTCCTTTGTTTTTGAGTTCTATTTCCTTTTAGTGTTATTCTTTCTAGGTACTCAATTCATGTCTTCAATATTCATTCATTCCTATAATAGCCATCAAGAAAACATACATGTTACAAACATTATCATGCAACCATTATCTTATCCAGAGGAGTTATCAACTCCAAAATGTAATCATTTATTTGAAAATATGTTTTCAATGTAAACCAATACTTGTCTGTATAGTTGTTTCTATGCTTCAAAAAGATGTCATGGGAAATAATTCATTCTCTAAAAATCCCTCATGATTTTATCCACATGCATCCTTAAGTTGCTTCTTCCTCGCTATACTCACCCTCCAGGCTTAGGCATCCCCATAACTATGTTGAGCACTCAACACACCCTTAAAAGTTTCAAATTTTTGGGTACCACTTTTCTTTTATTGTTTGTACGTTCTCCTTTTGATTTTACATAAGTTGCATATCTACCATTTTGTTTATTTTTTCATTGATTCTTACAATTTGAATTTCATATAAAAATCAAGAAAATCCAAAAAGATATCATGTTTTGCATAAGAGTAGAAAGCATAAGACACTTAATCCTTTTCCTAGAAAGGTCTTCAAAATTACTATTGGAAACAAAGTTCTTCGATACTCGATGGGTACTTCTATAAAGTGCCGATGTCAATCAATATTGAGTGTCGTCTGAACCAATTCATGTGTTGAACTGTGCAACACATCCTCAAGAGCTTCGATGTTCATCAACATTGGGCGTCGACCTATTCAGGTAATAATCATGCGAAGGCACATCTCACTCATAAACGTGCTGACACCGAGAAAATCGGGCGTCGACAATATAAATAGACAAACACTTGCTGGTAAGTCCAAGAGATGGTTGCTAACACATATTAGCGTAGAGCATCGATACCCAATGTTGTACATAGAAAAATGCACAAACAACGAGGTTAGCATTGAACACTGATAGACATGGATGTTGACAGATGAAGAAGACAAAACCTATACTTTATCATGTGCCCCCATCCTTGCCGATGCCTGAACATGAATTATTGATGAGCAATGTGGGTCATTTGTTGGGTATTTTCGAAGATATCTGAATTAATTAGGGATGTCCATCTTTATATTTTTGATCCACATGCATTCCAATAATTCTAACTGGTTAATAGATTTTGTTAGCGTCGGAAGTCACTCCTGGATTGCTTGCAGGAGCAGAGCCCGACGCCCATCAGTTTTTATGTCACAGTTTGATAAATGGGCAATCAAATGGGTAGAGACTCGAGGAGATATCACTCTAACTCGGGGACTGGATCTGGTACGTAAAGAACAAAGGAGGTATGGAATCCTAACTTCAGCCAATGGGTTGATTAAAAGATGAGCAGGCGGAAGACTTAGTAAGAAAGGTGAACAAATAGCTCTGGGCAATAGGCTTACAATGGTTTGTATGGGAAAAACTATGAACGCAGGATCCTCCTGGTTCAGGGATTCAAGAAACTGAATAGAAGACTTGACTAGATCCTCCAATTCTAAGTCATTCAGCGTTAAGGAAATCACATGAACCAATTAGAGACTCTGTAACTATTACAATGATCCATTACAACATCATCCTATAACAGCTACAACTCGAATGGATCCTCCAATTCCGAGTTGCTCTAACACAGTATAACAAAGATGTAAAGAAACTGGCATTCATAAGGCAAGAAGTCTTAGAAGTCTATATATAACCAGAGCATCAGTGCTTCATTAAATATTTACAACCTGGAGCTCTGCTGAACCATCGATCCTCTACAAAATGGCAAAAATGCCTACATATACTTGGAACTGAATCAGGCGCTGAAGGCGTGATCATATCATGAATTCAATGCTTGACATTGAGGAGCTTCTCTATCAGGATGGGCTGTCAGTCTGCCTCAATCAAATCTGTCCTCTGCTCCCCTATCATACGCCTCCTTAATTCAGCATGGCTCATGCCAGGGGGTAGTTGAGCCCTTTGAATATTGAACTGGCGTGTGCAGGTTCCTCTAGTGAGTTGGAGACTCGGCGTGGCTTTCCTGAAGAGAAATGGTACAAGGGACCCTCCTGGGTAAATTTCAGTCGGGACCTCCATACTCTGCAATAAATGGGTGACGCGAGGCTTCACCCAGCCTCTTTCTCCTTTTCTGCTGAGCCGAAGCGTCTCTTTAGATCCCCGAGTGGAATCCCTGATGAAAACCTGACCCAGTCCACAGGTCTCTTCTTCTTTCCTCACGGTCTCCTGTACTTCACCATGACTTTTCCCCGACTCTGTATCGGGATTTGGGGTTTCGCATTCCCCATTGTCAAGAGTTCTTGACCCTTTGAACTCCTGATCATCGATTCTCCAATGAGTTCTCTTTTTCCCTTACCCCCTCCTGGCTAGTCTCAGGTCCATACGACCATGCGTCCACAAGACCGTAGCCTTGTGTCTCCCGTCGGGGTTTCGGCCTTCCTGCCGTCGGGAATTTCTAACCCTTAGAATTTTTGATCCCCGAATTACCGATGCGCTCCTTCACGCGCTGGCCCTTCTGGCTCAGTTCCTGCTCATATGACCTACTCCCGTGACCACAACCTTATCCCGTTGGGGCTACGGGGTTTGCGATTTCGAGATGCACGAACTCCTTGCTTCCGGGATCTCCGATATCCCGATTCCCGATGAAGCCCTCCTATGGAGCTTTCGCCGATGGTGTTAGATGATATCGCTAACAAGAAATATCGCTAACAGATTCCACATAAACATCCTGGTCAAATCACATGCACGAAAAAACATTATACCTTTGTATCTATCAGTATTGGTGATTTAAACAAGTGTGAGTCTTAAAATTATCGAACAAGTAGAATGCATAAATCCTGATTAGAAATGCTTCTACGCGCCAATCGACGACTATTTGAAATCCCCAATAAATCATTTCAATGTCCCTTCGTACCGTTGATTCACTCATTTCTTTTACTTCGAAAGATGGCACAAACGATGGGTAAAATAAATGGATATCTCTAGTATATTCTCTATACTAAAGGATGATGATTTCCAATATGATGGATATCTATTATTTTTTTGAATGTATTTGTGAACGATTTCATAATTCACATAGAACTGCTTGATTTTTTTAGATAACTCATGATTGATCCAATTTTGCTTAGGAATTGAGTTGTGTTTCATTTATTTCAAAGATAGAGGCTAGAAATATATCTCCCACATGACCAGTGACATGCCATTCATCGAAGACCGCAAAGGGAAAAAGTGAGCAAGATGGAGAGGCATCCAAGTCAGGTGCTAAGAAGCTAGAGTTTTCCCCTAAAGTGGATCCTGTGATCAAAATGTCACAAAATAAGCCAACGAACCCACCTCCTCTCTTCAAATATATGGACAATAGAATGACCTCTAAGGAATCTTGCCTTCCTGGATTTATTTATACAACAAGATTCATTATGAATATTTCTTGGAATTGACACCTCGCAACGAGCCGAAGGTGAGGAATTGGATGACTAGATGTTTCAGAACATCATGTGCTCTTCATTATATAAGGTGGTGGCTAGGGCCCCTGTTTTACCATTTGTGGAAATTCTAGAATGGATCATCCATCATGCCAACACAAATAAATGTATGTTAAATAATAATGTATCGACGTCTTCCTACCAACAGAAGTAAGTGCATATTATAAACTCAAGGACATCGAAGTTAGGTTGAATAAGGAGTTTGTTGTGGAATTCTATGAACACCATAATACCAGTCAATTGTTGGCATCTTGGTGGAGGGACGATAAGAAAATTATGAATCAGGCCTTAGGGTGGTACAACACGATGAACCTCCAAGAAACTTACATTTTCCTGAAGTCCCTAATTTATCATTTATACAGGGAAAATTATTGCTCTAAGTTATCCGAGGCTTGGATTCCTTTGTATTATAAAGTAGCTATATCAGGAAGCACCTTCAATTGGGGAGATACTACTTCAAAGAAGTTGAGCACCAGGATAGAGGAAGTGCAGAACCCTAAAACCAAAGAAACCTATGCATTCTACATGACATCTTGTCTCCTACATGCGATATGCACTAGGAATGTATTACCAGGTTTGAGCCTAAGTTGGCATATCTTTGAACTGTAAGTACATATTTATTTAAACATCCTATGGGAGAAAAAATACAAAAGATCAATCGTTGTAATTTTTGATGGATTCATAGCTTAAGTGTATTCCTTAATTTTTAAACAAGACTTCCCAAGAATCTCGGAAGTGGCAAAGAAGGTGATATCCAAAGTTGGGCATTGGTATCTAGAGGAAAAAGGCACATATATCAGAATTTTTAGAGCCACCGGTGCACCACACTTGCTGCCAATCCATGTGCCCAATAAACTGGTGTTGGGAGAAATTTGCTACCAAACCATATTTCAAGGGTTCAATGCATCTTTGGTAAAACAAAAGAAAATGGTATATTCCCTATGGGTTTTATGTAGGTAACCATTTTTTGAAGGACACTACATAGGATAGACAAGAAGCTCATAGTCACATAGAGTACAAGTTATTTATCAAAAGATACAGGAAACGTGACCCTAGAAAATAGGTGGCTGAGCATGATAATCAAGTGGTATCCCATTATCCATACGTTCACAATGATTTTGAGGATGAAATATTCATAGAGAACGCCTTGATTTGGGAAAATCTTTTGCAAAGGAAATAAAAGTCAGACCTAGTCTGGATCATGGCCTTTCTTGGGGATGAACAATTAGATTTTTTAAAGAAAATATTAGAGGCTATGGCACAAGCTCAATAGGAAGATTCAGAGAAGACAACAAATAGGTTAGAAGCAAAAAGACTCTTAGAAGGAGCCGGAAGAATGATTCAATTACAAAGGGAAACCATCATAGTGCCAAAAGTGGAATCCATGGTGATAAATCCAGTCACACTCGGAGAGGAAGGGGGACTAGTAACTTCTAGGAATGTATCAATATAATAATACAATGAACATCAAATGTCAAAGAAAATGTTGATAGGAGAGCCAGAAACTGAGCCAGTGGTTGTAATATCAACAAATCCAAATGCCATAAGGTAAGTAGCTCCTAGAATTACTGAATTGATCAAGATATATAATAGTGACATTGGCGAAGAGAATAATGAAATTCCTATTACGAATGAGGCAGTGACAAAGGTGTTAGATACATAGTTGTCCCAAGGATCACAACATTTGGATGTAGAGAAATATCCAAATACAATTAAATTTTGTGACACAACCTCATACAAAACCTCACAGATGCTAGGTGAAGAGGAAGGCAACATCAAAATCCAAGAGGAACCAAGATATAAAGATGAATATGTTGATGATATTGCCATGAGAAGAAATGAGACACCAGGAAAAGGGAATAAGCAAGGAGACCCAGGTTTTGAAGATTCATAAGGAGGTAACACCAACAAAGGAGAAGACAATGATGAGTTGAAAGGTAGTGAGGATCTCAAGGAAATTACAATAGAGTCTTAAACACATTATGCACTCCCAAGATCAACGATCTCAATAGAAAACACCCCAAGTGTAGAAAAAATCATAGATTTTCCCACTAGGACACGAATGGGATCAATAGGAGCACCAACTATCTCAAATAACACAAGAATAAGATGAAGAAGGTGGTAATTGAGAGCCAAGGTTCAATAGAGGTAAGGAGACGATAATTGAACATTTTCATACACCAGGAAGCTTAGGAAATGCTCTCACATGGGGAAACCAACCGAACCCAGATCATGTGGATGAAGTAGTCGATGTCTAGGCCATCCCTTATGGCTCATAGAAACAAGTGGTTGTGAGGAGGACAAGGAAAAAGAGGAGGCTTTCTTTGGACAATGTTGTGATGATCACCATGGAAGAAACCCTGCTAGGGGAAGATATGGCTATATTCATTGGCACCATAGATAAGGCAAGAGAAGATGAACGAGAAGCTGACTCTATGAGAGAAGATTTAGTACATCTCAAAAATCATGTAGAATACTATCTGGACACCAAACAAGTAGTTAGGTTCATGAAGATTGAGTTCAAAGAGATTTAAAGTCAGTTCAAGTTGGATAGGGAATTTTTTATGACCCACTTCATTTTCTACCAAGAGGAGACCTTGCTGGGTCTTGTAGTGTATAAAGAAATAATGAGGTGGTCCTAGAAAGATTATCAGGTATTGGAACAAATCTAGTATATCAAAGAGATCCAAAAAGGACGAGGTGAGGAAGAACATGGCATCAATATGCTTGCGTATGAGATCCTAGTCTGGTTCAGTATAACAACAAAGTATTGGATAGAATTGGTGATAGAACCATGACAAAAATGTGAGAAAGATGGGAGGATTTCCTCAAGAATTGGAAAAACATAAACCAAAATATGATATACCTTCAAATCCAAGATTTTGGCACCCCTGACGACTTTGTTAACTTGCACACCATATTCTGATGGTTCCAGGATATTGATGTAGAATTTGAAGCTAAGGTTCTAGAGATATGAACAGTTGAAAAGGGATAGGTTAAGAGACTCTTTGATGGACTAATTGGGGCAGCATGGGTCCTACAATATCTTTGCTCCTAGATAGATCAATTCAGAGGCTGGGTAATGGAAATGAAATATAATATCAGCATGTTGATGGATCAACATTGATTCCCATATATGCATACCTCTGAGTATATTTTCTCCCAGTGGTCAGAGTATGACAAGGAAAACCCTCTGAGATAAGTAAATATCAATAATGGATTCCACATGGACATGATCCACTTTATATTTTGTTTTCTTATGTTAAGTAAATGCTATTTCTATTTTTTCATGGGATCATCATATAAATAAGTAGGTAGACCTCATTTTGAAAGGTTGATGGTTTTGTAATAGTGAAGAATCAGAGAAAAAAATAATTAGAAGTTTAATTTAGAAGATCATTTGGAGCCAAAGACAATTCTTTCCAAAGCTTGTGGAGTAGCATAATTTGTGGATTGTTCTGCTTTATTTTTATCCATTGCAAGAAATTTAGTGAGATAGTAATTGTTTTTAAGTTATCTTGGATAATTTCAGTTGATATATATATGTTGGCATGAATTCAACGGTGTTTTAAGTTGTGTATTATATAGTGACTAGAATTATTTCAAGTTATCTGTCATTCTTGCATATGATTCCCTTTCTTAAATGATATTTTCTACTTGATTAATAAGAAAATATTATTGTTTGATATTGGTTGAAGAAGGAGTGTCATTTACATGTTGTTGGTAAAGGTTAACCTAAACCTAATTTTCTTAAGAATTCAATTACTGAGTACTTAACAAATAAGATAATAAAGAAATAGAAAAATAATCTAAAAGATCTATTCTTAAACCGTTGTAAATCCCATCGAAACTTGTTGGATCATTAATAGGAAGAATCACGCTACTCTAACTAGGGAAGAGTCTAATTAGGCCTTATCTTTGGGCATGATTCCTATTGTTGAGTTAAGGGAATTTTGATCCCTCAATAGAATTGGCACTAGAAGGACGGTCTGAATGAATGGATGGCTAGTCAAAAATGTTATTTTAATAGGAACTTATCTCAAATAGCCTATAGATTCAAAACAACCCACATGCATGGCTATTCCTTCTAAGCATAGCCATAATATTGAAGGTACCCCCACTATAAGTGAGTCACCACATGTTGAAGATGACTCATACCTTCACCCAGACATACCTTAAGCAATACATATCAAAGCATTTGCATTAGCTTCATTTCTTCTCTGTAGGAAGCAAACTACAAGTGTAACGTCTCCTATTCCATCTCAATGACATTATGGTGTAGAATATAAATAAAAATAGAATTTATGCTAACTAATTTAATTGATTTATAGCTAACTAATTTCATGTAGCTCTCGGCTACAATTTGAAACAGATTTAGCTGCTTCCTATAACCAAAAAAATAGAAGCATTTACATCATGCTAACAATCAACATGAAATGAAACTAAAAAACTCATTACAACGGCCTATAAATCAATGCCAAATACACAGAGATCATGCAGAGAAATTAAATACATAATTTAACACATCAACAAGATTAAACACTTATATTTTCACAACATTTGTGCAACCAACTTCTTGGGACAGTTGTTCCACCCTACCATAAACTGACTATTCCAAATCTCAATAGCCAGTCACCACCAAATCGAGACTACCAATCCATAAAAGAGGGTGGTATTTCATAGTCCACTTACAGCTCACAAAATTCTCAACACAACTAATATTCTCCTACAACTATTCTGATTTTCCATCACCTCTCTTGCTCTTTCCCTGTTAAATCCAAGGAATGCACCATTAGTTTATCAGGGATAACCCAAGGGATGTGGCATTGCTTTATCAGGATTAACCAAAGCAATGTTCCATTCTTTTATCAGGGTATCTCTGGCATAGGTATCTAGGAATCTCTCAACTGGGAACTCAAGGGAAACTGCTGCTAGGAAAACTATCAGCAAGCCAACAACAAACACTTATTGTTTTAGCGCAAGTCACACAAGAGTTCACTCTTCAAGCCTAAAAAATTGGATCTTCATTTTTCCAGCTCCAATTCGCTCCAATTACGATCCATCATGCTCTAGGATTCACCCTCGATAGTTGCATCAACTTATAGCTTTGTTTCTTTCTCTCCCCCTTGCTCCTCATGCACAAAAACTCAATGTGTAATCTTGTTGTCCCAACCCATACATATTTCTTCTCTTTGGATTGCCTTTCTTTACTCACACTTTTCCCCAAGATGATTTTACTCAACCCCCATGTTCCCATTAACTTTGGGATGTGACCACTCACACCCATGCTCTTACATGTATTCAATGATTGTCTTTGGGAACGCTCAATTAGAAATGGGAAGGTTCATATACTATAGCAATTTTAGGAAAAATGGGTTAAATTAATATACATGGGTATTTCCCCCTTGGATCCCTCTTGGAAATTATCCTAGACACTCCCCCCTCTTTTGTATTAATTCAGCTTCCATATCTTGTCCATATCCCCCTTAGCATATGACATCACATTTTATTAATAAAACAAGGAAACACAATTTGCATATTACATCGCTTCGCTATAGCCACATATTATATATACATAATAATTAATTAAACTGGGGGTTATAGTGGGGATGTTACATTCCCCCTCCCCTACAATTGTGCACCATGCTCGGTGCAATCTATTCCAATATACATATATGCAAATTTACATCATAATACTTAGAAATAAAATTCTGCAATTTAACAACTCCAACCAAAATTTCATGTTCCTTTCAACTCACCGACCCAAGGAATGATCCATTCGTTTATCAGGGATAACCCAAGTGATGTACCATCCATTTATCATGGATACCCCAAGGAATTATCCATTGTTTTATCAAGGTTCCCAATGAAGTTGGATAGGACTCAGAGATGTGGTTCCATAAATTTAGCTACTCAAAATAGAGTCTTACGTTATGTTTTCTTCAAAACTGCCAAAAATTTGTGGGTACTCTCCCTGCCTGTTTTCTTCATGCTCCCACGTAGCATATTTAGGACCGTAGCAAGTCCATTCAACCTTTACCAACCCTATGCATTTGTTTCTAAGCACTTTGACCTTCCGGTCCAGGATGCATACTGGTTCCACTCGGAAATCCCTTCGTGCTCCACCTGGATAACATTCCAATCAATCATGTGGTTAGGATCATTCACATATTTCTTTAACAATGACACATGAAATAAATTATGCACTCTCATGGATACATGAAAAATTAACATGTATGCAACTGACCCTATCTTTTATAATATTTCAAAAGTCCCACAATATCTTGCTGTCGACTTCCAGAAACTGCCTAATCTTATCGAACTTCTCTTTGCATTTACTTTCAAGAACACATGTTCTCCCACTTTAAAATCTCTAACAACCCTCCTATGTTAAGGACAACTCCTCTGACAACAGGTGCAATTTTTTTTTTTTGTTTTAACCGTGTGTGCGCACGTGTAGAGAAACAACCCCCTCGACTCTACGTCACCACCCGAACCAACCAGACACAAGTAAGAAGAACCCAATCAAGACGACCCGACATATCATAGTGACAGCAAGAAATAAATTCTCCTGGACATAAGGCGTGCAACTAGCAGCTGTAAGAAAAAAGACACCAGGGGTTAGGTACAGTACTGTCACAGAATGAAAGAATCCAACAGTAGAGTCGCAGTAGTGGAACTGTGCCTTTAAACAGTCTGAGACTACTGATACGGCTCAGAGTGTGTCGCAAGAGTCGAACTGTGCCTTTAAACAACCCGAGGCTCTTGATACGGCACTGGATTCCTTCCATCGGATTTACTCACAGACATAAATACTAAGCTACTAGAGGTGTCTATATCCCACCCGACACGAACATACTACGCAATACAATACCACCAAGTACTACAAATCAGGGACAATCAGGACCTCTACGGGAGACGCAAGCCAGGAGGACTTCATCGACCAACCACTATTGAGACCCGAAGACATCAATCAAGACTAAATGCTCCATTAATTATCATTAACCGATGAATACTTTATCATAAGGTAAAAACCAGTAATCTCAACCCCCATTATTAAGCTATAAGGTCATTAGGCACTAGATTAGGGACAAGCAATAAGCACAAGCGCATTGCATTTTCTGTTATCACCATAAGCGAGCACGATATCATACCATAATGGTAAACCCACGAACGTTACATTCTCCCTATCATCTTGCCTTTCCTACCAATTATTACCATGTTTATAATAACCTTACAAATAATAGCCTTGCAATTTAAACCTCGTCATTGGCATTTCCATTTAAACAATATTAGCATGACAATCCAACATCATCTTCAACATTTCAATTAAGCCAATAATAACATTGCGATCTAAACATCATCCGAACATTCATTTAACAATATTAACCTCGCAACTTAAGCATCCCCATTAACATTGCAATTTGAACAAATACCTCAACATTGCAATTCAACCCACATTAATCATTTCAATTAATAATATTCATATTGCAATAAAACGATTAACATTACATTTCCATTACTAATTTGAACATGGCAATTAACCCACTACTTAACATTGCACTTAAACTAGTATTAACATTTCCATTAAATAATAATAATATTGCGACTACTCAATAAGTAAACAATTACTTAACAATGCAATTCTACCAGCATTACCAATTCAAATAAATAATATTAATATTCGATTTAACAATTACTTAACCTCGCAATTCCACCAGCATTAACATTCCATTAATAATATGAACAGTTACAATCAAACAACTACTTAACATTGCCATTAAGAAAATATTAAATTGCGGCTTAACCAATATTAATATTACCATTTAACATGTATTATCATTGCATCCAATTTAAACAATATAACATTGCCGACATCAAGTGTACTCGTGCAAATTAACAAATATTCATTAAGACCATGGCGAATAATTCGGTGGAGGGTAATTGGGTGGAATTGGTGCTGAATCAATATAAATATACGTTTGCAATAAAATACCATGCAGATCCGCTAACTGATTCCCAAAAATGATAAAGACTTCCATACCCTAAATGATGTCAGCTAAAATCGCCAACTAATTTCTTAATAAAATTTAAATAGTACATGGACAATAATTGACCTTGCCATTTCGCCACTAATAAAGGACACTTCCTGAGTCTGACTATAGTGGTCATTAAAACTTGATAGGTTCATAATTATAAAAGATATCAATTTAATTCTTTAATGTTTCTTAACCAAGGGGAAAGACTACACTATAAAGCTCTTGTGCAATCGGTACAACAAGGGTGCTGGTTTTAACTTCTGGAAGGTAAAATAGAATAAACAGTTAAGACGAATTAACGATTTATATTCCGAACTACATAACGTTAAATACATTTTAATTCCAGAATTTACAACATTATCATTGAATAAAATCCACTTATTTTATTAATAAACAGGGATGATCCCATCAACACCATTCTAAAGGAGCGCTGGAAATTCTAAACAAGTTTTTATCAATTGCAATAGGTAAAGGAGATTTTAATTTTCTTATTAATGAAAAGTGCAAGTAAACGTTTGAATTGCAGCTGTCCATTAGAATGTATTAAACAGTAAAAATAAAACCTAGCATTAATGGAAATACTAACTAATGCAACGTGGTCACCTTTCTTAATCATTAAAGGTGAAAATATACGGAATGAAAACAAAACAACCACAAATGTTTTGGGGTTGAGGAACGCCGATAGGCGATAACCGAAAGGATTGTTAACTGGAATATTAAGCCCCAACCCAACTTTCAGGTTTGATTATTAAGTGGTTGATTAAAGTTAATCCAGCGCTACATTGTGGCTGTTTATTGAGCCCTAAAGGATTTAGGGTTTGAACCCTAAATTATTATGAACCACCTAAAAATTTTGAATATTGAACAGAACTACTAAATGCTAAACCCTAATCTAATCTGAGAAATGAACTAATGCGCAGATAAGGATTGTTAGTCAATGGTTTAACATATAGCTGGGATATGGAACGGTGGCGCAGTGTCTATGTAAGTGTAATTTTTCTGAGGTAAGAACTGTTAGGACGCATTTAAAACTGACCACCGCCAATGCACACAGTTGGATAAGATGCCCCAGAGCACAGATGCGAGTGAAACAGTTAAAAACAAAATGAGAAGGTGAAGACGCCCCCAGACACAACACTTCATGGAAGGGATGAAGTCAAACACTTGACGAGATTGTAGCATCAAGTTAAGCGAATGCCAGGAGGAGGTAAGGCGAAATTACGACCCAGTCATGTCTAGCAGAGGTGAAGTGGGGCGTCTTGGAATCAGACACCTGGGCGAGGTAGAACGCAGGCCCTTAAAACACCCACTCTGTCAAAAATGAAAGTCGACTGAATAACAAATCGCTCACTGAAAAGAAATGAAACCCCACTGCCAAATCCGCCCACTGTGCCCAATGAAAATACACCGAGAAACATTTCGCCCATGGTATATAAAAAACAACCGAAACCCATTGAGAAATAATGTGCCCACGGTACAAAGTGAAAGCCCACTGAGAAAGTCGCCAATGAAAAAAAAGGAGAACCCACTGAAACACACACACCACTGTATATACAACAACGACCAAGTAAAAAGAATAAAACCCACCGTATAGAGCCTCCACGGTGTAAGTAAAATCGACCAGGTAAAGCAAAGGGAACCCACCGAGATATAAAAAGGGCCCAAAATAAATATAAACACCAGGGTATCAAGAAATAAAAACCCTACTGTAAATCAAGCATCAAAAAACTGCCCAATACAAATAACAACGCCCAGGGTACAAGAAAACCACTGCAGAAAAAAAACACCCGAAATATCTAAACGCCCAGCGTAAAAAGAGTAAACCCTACTGCCCCCAAACGCCCATTACAAAC
>JASDQU010945809.1:9116-23596 GCA_032191745.1 Picea mariana
CAGATGGCTGCCAGCTTCATTAAACCGTTGTTGAGCCTTGACAAGTGGACAAGATGCTCCCCTTGTTTACCGGTTATGAACAAATTATCAACAGTAGCTCGATAGCTGGTTGGTAGCGTTGCCGAGAAAATATCAAAAGCGCGTTAACGCACTCATTGCATGGGCCGTAAAAGTTCTGACATTCCTGAATCCCCATTGCTGCCTGCCCAATGCCCTGGCTGCCACGAACGTTTCAATATTTCCAGGAAGGGATTGTCGATGACACCTCAGGGCATTTGTGGTCATGGAACGGCTCCAACTGCGCATCCATTCGAAAACACCACAACAACGCCAAATTCGTTGCAGAAATATTCCTCTGTTGTTTTCATATTCCTTGCGATTCTGATCTCTACTTATTTCACATGTTTTTGCCATCTTTTCTTTTGCCTGTATCTGAATCTCATTTTCACTCTGTTGATTACGATTACCTGATTCAGCTACTACAAATCTTTCCGTCTCAACTGAAATGCTCTTGTCAATATAATTTTGATCCCTTGCAGCCACATTTAGAAGCTTGATTTCCACAATCTTGGCGTCTTCTCCATCGTTCTTATTTGTCTCGTCCGCATCATCTTTGGGTAGTTTTGGATAGTGACGATTCAACACGTCTTTCAAACTCTCTGTGTTTTTGTTTACCCATTCAAGGCCTTTCTCTGTATATACTTCCTTGTTGCAATCACTGGTGAAAAATCGATCTGCTTCCAATCGACGTGATGCCATGAGCAAAAAGATAAAGAAAGTTGTCTCGCTGATTGCATAACCTGTGATCTTCTCGGATTAGATGTAAGTAAATTTTGAAGAGATGTCAATCCAATGGTTAACTTGTTAACCAAATTGTCATCTTTAACAGATGTTGGTTCATCAGCTGATTCTATTACAACTTCTTCTTTCCATGTGCATTCTTCTTTGTTCATATCATCTATGGGCTCAAGTGGTTTAGAGATATCCAACACAATCTCTTTATTGCTCAATGATTCTTCCTGAATATTAGATTCCAGAATCTTCTACCTATCTTCCAGAAGTTTCCAGAGAAACTAGAGGAGTGCAGCACAAAATAACTCTAGTTGGCTAATATCGAAATCAGGTTGCTCGTTGTATACTCTCAAATAGACACTCCTAACTTGTATTTCTTTTGAGAATGATTTGTACTTGAAGAGATGTGCTTCTTGCATATCATAAGAACCATCTGGGGATTGACATGCCTTCTGTTGATCTACAAACTTTAATAACTCTGCTCGGGTAGCTGAATTCCAAATTATCTCCGGTGCCTCCAAGTTTGAGATAAGGTTTGAGAGAAGCTTCTTTGACAAGTCGTCGTTAAGCATATCTAATAGTTTTGGAGTTAATAAAGCTTTCAATGAATTAGTTGATGTAGGGTTGTATGGTGTAGTAAGTTCATCTCCACAATATCCAACAAGTCTTGTCAGTGCTCGAGCTGATAGCACAACATGTGTATTTTTTGCAATCTGCACACTACTTCCAACACCATGGGCTTCTGCAGCTGCATTTTCTTCGGCAGTAGAGTCATACTGTAAAAGCAACGGTAGAAGATACCACAAAACACCAGCCTTTAGTAAATTATCCTGCAACTCTGATGAGGCAGTAAGAAGTGCAATAGTCTGAAGGGCAGCATCAATGACAACATTGGCAAATTCCAATTCAGTACAATGTACAACATCTTTAGCACAATGAAGCATCTCAGATCGTGCACTTGGAAACTGACTAATGCATGCAAATGTTTGCATCACATTTGTCACAATCATTGCAGATGGTTCAGTTGGCGGCGTGCTTGGCTGTACTACACCTATACACCGAGACAAAAGAGTTTCCAGTAGAGGCACACCGCCATCCCTCACAAGCTCCTCACCATTCAATGCAGAAGAGACACACGTTAACCATGTAATCTCGGAAGCTGCTACAAGAAGAGGAGCCCGTTCAGTAGAGAGGAAATTGCTATCATCTTTGTCAACTGTTACTGCATTAAGTAGCATAAGGTAACCATCATACTTAAAAGGTTGCAACACATCTCCATATCTCCTATACAATATACATTTCCCTTTCAACAGAAGCAGTATCCTCCAAAGTTGTGGTCCTTGCAAGCCTTGCAGTGTAGCCTGAAGTCGTTCATATGCTTTTTGAACTGCGACAAAATTCTCTCTTCCTTCTGGATTTTTATCAGGATGATACTTCATAGCCAACTTCTGATATTGCCGTTTGAGCTCTTCTTCATCTACACGTCCAATTAGCTTACCTTTGATACTTCCATCTTCTTCAAGGTCATTATTGTGCTTGCCATCGACATCATCTCCTATCCCACTATCATCATCCAAAGAAATATCTAATATTTTACAAGCCTCCTCTTCAAAAAGATCCATAGGTCCTCTAGTTAGCTCCTCCCGCCACATAGCCAACAGTGACTGCAGAAACTCAACATGTTCAACAATTGGCCAACCAGGAAACCGTATCTCATCACAAAGGTTCTTTAGATAGTATAGATGGCACCACATCTCATCCTGCAACTCTGGATATGTTACAGGCGGCATGGGAGCATACTCATATAATGAATGACAATGCTGAGACAACTTCTGTGGGAAATCCCCCAGATGCTGTAGAACCTGATCAATTAAACGTTCTGCACGCATCTTGTGCATCCAAATTATCTCTGGGGTATCAGAATCAGAAATCATGGCAGCTGCAAATGCATATGGACCACTCTGTTCAAGAACATAGAGCAACGAATCAGGCAAGATTCCTCCCAAAACACTGCGCTTTGCCAAAGGTAGTGAGGATGACACTGCAGCCTCCTCCCCATCATGAAATGCTTGGTGCCCATGTGTCATAGCAAATAAATTTGCAATTGAATATAGGTCGGATCCATCATAAACTAATGCGAAATAAAAAATGCCTGTTTTATAAAGCCCAACCATTGCCTTAGGATTCCTTGTCACAACTGCCTTCAGCAAAGCAGCTGCACCTTCCACAATACCAGGCTCCCCTGTTAACAAACCCTTGGGCAACACAGTCGATTTCGATATCTGTTACAACACCTGTGAAATTGATCAGTTTTATATAGTGACAAATGTTTAATGAGGTAATATCACTTTTTATTTACAAAAAAAAACTACAATTATTTTCTATGCATTGAAGTAAATGTAAAAAAATGTGTTAAAATTACATTTTCCACTATATTTAAAAAGTATGGAACCATAAATTAATTAAGGACATATAACTATCTGAAAAAATTTAATTTAAAAAAATAAATGGTGTACAACATTTTTAACATTGGATGAAGCATGGAAACATGATTAAAAACACCATTGAACAAAAACAAAATTAGAAAAGTTTGAAAATAGATGAAAAAACACATTGATAATTTTTTTTTGAACAATTTGAAAATAGATAAAAAAACAAACATTTTAAAAAAAAGTGGAAACATTATGTATCGGAAAATTTAAAATATAAAAAAAACCACATAAAAAGGGAGGGGGGTGCTACTGGTAGCACCATTTTTAAAAACGGAATAAAAACCTTGACCCCCCAAAAAACAAGAACTCTGTAGAATTCTCATTAAGTTGATAACTATGTTATAAAAGATATAAATAAATAAAGGGTACAATTCTTATGAGATTAAATTACACCCACATTAATAATTTATTTGTTAATGTATATTATTTTTATAATTGTTTAGAAAAGTTAAACCTCAATTCGTCATGTGCTATACTATTTATTACACGATAAAATTATAACCACATTAATTTTCATCGTCTATTGGGTGGCGTTGGGGTGAAAATATTCCTAAAAATGAAATTTATGATACAAGCTTGTAATTCCATGTCAATTACAGAAGAAATTAGTAAAAAAATAAGAAAAATTAAATGTCAATGTTGTTTACTGTGAGCAATTAAGGTTTGATTCTCAAATCGAATTCCCAAAGGAATTCAAGTTTCCAACAAACTTTCATGTTCATGATAAACTCATGAACATACAATTTGAACGCTTAAAGTTTCACCAAAGAGCCTTTCTTGTTCATTTCGATCAATTTCCTTCCTTTAAAATCTTTAGATTCTAGTACGTGCGTACAAATTCATTTCTTTCAACGTTCTCTGTAAATTGTTGGCCAACTTCGCGTTGAAGAATATACTTGAGACTTCTGAAAATACAACGTCCACAAGAGCGAGATTTCATCGAAAATGTGATCAATGGGTGGTCTCTACCAGAGTTGAACTCGCAATCTTTGATCGTCGAATTACACTAGTACTAGAATAAACCTCCCTCCCCTCTCATAATATTACATAGAATATTTTTTAGTTTTTTGTGCTCTTTAACGATTTCACCCACTAACTTGTGTCAAAGGAAAGCATAGTCATTACGAGTTGATATTTTATTGGAAATGTCAACTTCTCCTTCGTCCTTAACCATGTAGTTAGAGACACAACCCTTTTGGATCATATATTTGTTTACAATTATACTATTTTAATTTTTTTTACAATCCTTCTATTTTATGGAGTATTTTTATAGTGGCCCAAATAAAAATAATAAAATAATTATCATGTAATTGACTTCAGTTCCATTCAATATGCAATGTATCATTATAATTTCCATTTGTTCAATGCAATTATAGGGGATGCAACATGTAGTTATCATTTCCATTTGTTATTGATTGCTCCCAACTTAGGTAGTTGTGTATTAATGAATCAAATCCATGTGCTCCCTAAGGGAAGCTTACATTTGTAGTGACCACCATTGATGTCACAAAACCTGTTTACATCTATGTGAAAAAAGAGTTGGAAATTACAATTTCAAGCAAGATAAAGAGCCACTCGAGTTGAGAATTATAGGGCGGAATGGAAAGGCCAGTGCAATAGCAACAATAGGTAGCATGCTCGACCCGTGAAACTTCACGTAAATGAGGAGGTAGCAGTAGGTAGCGACATTGAATCATTAGGTAGCGACATGCACTTGCCAACAGGAAGGAGGAGGAGGAAGTGTGGATTTTTCAGTATCAACCTGTCCTAGACAACATTGAATTGTAGGTGGGAGTTATTGAATGAGTGGGAATTCTCAGAGAAAGAAACCAACAATGATAACTTCGGGCACCATCAATTTCAGGATCGTGTGGTCTTTGGGGCGACGCCAGCCAAAGAGGAAGTGGACGACGATGTTTTTGATTTACAGGAATCCCTTCATATCGAGGCATAGGTTGAGGAAAGAGAGGGATCGTAAAAAATGAAGTAGAGAAAAATGAAGCATTGACATCCAATTTTGGACAAGAACCACAAGGAGGATATCAAGGAAGGGGGCAAGGATGACCTTTTAAAGAATGAAGACTAGTTCAATGTTACATTTGTAATGAAGGTCATTTAGCTAGAGATTTCCCACACAATATGACAACTAGAGGTAACAACTTGGTGATGCAACAAGATGTACCAAAATACCTCACTGGGGTCATCTGCAAGGTACCCATGTTGTTGGTATCTTAATCTTGTCATGACAAGCTATCATCGTGAAGGACAATGTAATGAGAATTGAACTCAAGACCTTAATTAAGTTTTATTCATACGACGAGGTGAAGGAGTATGGGAAGGTTTACTCCAACCTTCCTCCAAACAAAAGATAAGAAGATCAGAAGCTCATTGCCTATATCTTCAACAACTACATGCTCGACTATGCTTAGGACTATGTCGCCAAGTAACATGTTTACTCAAATAAGTCCTTCCTGAAGCAGTTTTGAATACAGACGACCAAGAAATACTGCAGTTTCTAGTTCCAGATATTATTACCTTGATTTTCCATCTCCACCAAACAAGGACAACTTCATCGCCAAGAAAAATGATTCCATCGAGACATTTATTCACTGACACACAAGATTGAAATTTCTGGTAAGTGGCCAACCTCAACCTCAAAAATTGGGAAGAATAAATTTTGCTTCTCAAATTCATCGCTAAATGCTTAGATAAATAATTGTGTTTTCCAAATTGAATGTTGAACATGTTCGACAGGAGCATTAAGGTGTCAACAATCAATTTGTTGCTTTTTTACCTTGTTGGAAGAAAAATAGCTATTATAGGAGTAGCAACAACGTCAACAAGAGTAGTAGACAACTTCAAGAGAAAAAACAACATCGAGCCTAAATAACCTAGTTATGAAAACAAATTCGTACATGTGAGTTTTCATATAGGTTCTTTTAATTTACCTATGTTTGGTTCTTTGTATCGTTCCTGTCTTCTTTATGTAGTCGATACTCTTCTCAAATGCATGCCCTCTGTGCGTTTTTTTGCTAGAGTGACAATTCTTCTTCATATCTTTTTTCTGTAGTCGATACTCTTCTCAATTGCATGCCCTCTTCTTGTTTTTTTGCTAGAGTGTAAATCAAATATTCATGGTTTGCAGCCACAAACCATCACACTGGGTTATTTATGGAGTATGATTATAATCTTGTCAATGCAATTGGTGGTTGGAGGTTATGTTCAAAGGACAAGAAAACAAGCTCGAGGGACGATAAAATGTGGTGGTGACAACACCCTTTCCTGCACTACCATGCCTCGAGTGCAATGCAACATTATTAGAACCATCCTCACTGACTACAGTCATTGTAAGGGTTTGACTGATAGCAGATTCTTATTAATTGCAATACAAAATAGCCATTGTAAGAACCTTACTAATTGACTGATACCAAATTCCTTGCTCTTGTGGGGAATATTACAATGCCCAAACTAGTAGAACCTTTAAATCCCAGCTTAAGGAGCATATAGCTAATACCACCTATAATCAAATCTCCAAATCAACTATCGTTGAACACTCTTTTAATTCCAAGCACCTCATTTGCTTTGAACAAACAAAAATTTTAGCCTCTTCCCCTCATTAATCCTCACATAGCATTCGTGGAACCCTTGAAATTGAAAAACATCTTAATAACTTTAATCATGAAGACAAATACAAATTGAGCTAATATTCATGGAATCCTAGCATTCATCATCTCAACCATTGGGCTTCTTCATTTTAGATCTTAAATCTTGATCGCCTCTAATCTTCCCCTCCTCTACTCCTTTTATTCGGTTTCTTCTCTATTCCACTTACTATACCCTTCCTTGCATCGTTTCTCCTCACCTCTTTGAAATCTTTTTACCTCTAGCCTACCTCATGTTTTTTATTTATCCCTCATTTAATGAATTATTTAATATGTATTACTATCTCACTTTTATTACTTCATATCCTTTATTGTAACTTATTTCTTATTATTTATTCTAATTCTCTCACCTAACTAAAGAGATCCCCTCACCATTTCCCCTTTTTAATTTAATACACATACACTTATTTTTAATTACCTTCATAACTATCTTTAATTTTCTCATTTTTCAAATAATCTCAACAATTACGTTTATTACCTTATTCTTTATATATATTATTTCACAATTCTCCCCCTTTTACTTTTTCTCCTCATCTTAATGGCTACTTTTCATATTTTATTCTTTTTATTGGTTACTCTCACTCTTTCAATCAATGGTCACTTGCCATTCTTATTCTATAAGTACAAACCTCAACACTCTTTTCCAACATATGAGCTTCTTATGTCATTGATGATGAGTGGAGTGTTCTTATGTCATTGATGATGAGTGGAGTGTTCACTCAAAATGTTGAACATTTCGAAACCTTATACACTATTTTTATCTAGAAGATTATCTAGCATTATGACCAATTATGGAAACTTGCATACTCAAGTTTATAGTATGTGCCTCCATGGAATAGAGCATATAAAGAGGAGTTGTGAGTTTGAATGAACAATGTTCTTCAAATTTTCAATAAGTTTTTTAATATTAATTTAATATTTTAGATTGTATAACTAAACATTTTAATATATCCATCATTCATCGATTAATATGGGGGTGGGGATGTAAAGAATGGTTTTTTTGTTATTTTAATTCATTAGTCCAACATAAAGGTTGATTGTTGCAATTTCTCAATATTTGATTTTGGGTTTTTTAATCTTTATTGTGGGTTTCTAAGCTAAGTCTCGCCTGGAGTCATTTGGAAATTGGGTTGTAGGATGAGTTACAATGAAACCCTTGATTGCAACCTTAAAATTTCAGTGGGTGAGCATTGAAGTATTACCGGTCTATGGACAATGCCTAGTATGAAGGTCTTGTTAAGTCTTGCACTTTTATTAGATAACAAGCTTCAGGACTTATTATCTTGATGATGGAGGGATTGTTGCGAATATCAAAACACATTATGAGTAGTGCATTTAGATGGGACGTTATAAAAATTACCACGCCTTCCACATCTGGCATGGAATATTATGTCAATGTAATGTTAAATCTATGTATTAGTTCATTCCAACAACATGGTTAATGTGCTTGTGTTTTCCAACATAGTGATCTTTGATGCATGCTTACCTTCTCTACATACTTTCCATTCACTTGTTCTATGGCACCCGTCTTAATCATTCAACATGTTTTTACATCTCAACTATCCAACAAGTTGCTACAAAGGACGATTGTTTATGGGATTGGATCTTGGTCAGTTTTATGTCTGTTAAAGTTAATATTGAAAGCACCTTGAATAAATCGACCATTTTGTCTTTCAATAAGAAGGTCATTATTGTCTTCAACCTCAAACATTGAAGTGTTGTTCTTGTCATTGTTTCTATTCTTATTATTTTTTATGAGAACGATAAATATGATGGTGGTGTTATAAGAGTCATCCTACATGCCTTCTTTCACCACTTGCGAATTGTATTCCCTCCCAACAATCATGCTCTAAAAAACAAGTGCACCACCCCACCAATGTCAACAATTGAAGAAATTGAGCAAGAAGAATATTGTAGATGGAAAGGATTTGAATTCTGAAGAGAAAATAGTAAAGGATGTTTCTAATATAGACCCTCCCAATTTTGAAAGTTCAAAACAACCATTAACCCAACATTGCCCAAGTTTAATATTGAAGATGAAATTTCAAAGGAGGATGACTCCAATGAAGATTCAAGTAAATATGTGAAGAATCTGGAGAATATCAATGATAATGGAATAAAATGAGAGCCTTGAAGAAGAATAATTAGTGGAATGAAAATGAAAGAGAAGACTAGTAACTATCCAAAAGGGAGCATATGGAAGAATAATGATTATGAATAAATCGATGGCAACTCTCCTAGCAACCGATTAAAATTAGACAACCCTAGCAACAAAATGCAAGGGGAGTTGAAATCCATTGTTCTCGTAACTTGTAAGCCTCTTGGTTCAATGTAGGAGAATACAAATGGCATGGAACCTTTGAGGTAGGATAATGACAAAAGTATGTGTGAGAAGTTGAAGACTATGCAAAGTAATGACACCTTCTTTCCCTTGTCCAATGTATTTGGCGTTTCTTTTATTTCTTATAAATCATTTCAAAAAGGGGTAAGCATTTCCATTTTTCCCATGTAACAAAATATGTTGAAAAATTCACACAAAATAGTAAGGTTTTTATGATGTAGTAGGCCAATGAAATTAATGGAGCTTCTGGAGGCCTTAAAGATAATCAAGGTTAAGTTCTACAACTCTATTGTGTGTATAACATCCACCAAGATTTCTACTAAAATTGCATGGTAAAAAATGGTAGATGAATCAAAATTAAAGGTCCTTTATTGACCATTCCTAGACATGAACCATCTAATATTATATAAGGGAGTGTCTCTTTTGTTGCTTATCACTAATTAAATCATGCTAATCAATACTATTGTTGTAATAAAATAGAACACAAAGATATATCGTGGAGATATTACAATGATATTGGGATCAACCAAAATGACATGTCCTTAACTCATTGACAATTCTTTTATTGCCTCAATAGAAATGGTGATGTTTGTTGAAGATCCCTCCCCCCCCCTCACCTCCTTCAAGTAGAGAACAATTCACAACCATGCTTTGGGCAAAGAATGGTTCATTATCATAACAGTCAGGGTAGAGTTTAGTTATGTAACCATTGAGCCAAATCCCTAAATAAAATCGATTCATTGATAAATACTAAGTGATCTATCGAGGTATGCGATCTATCGAGGTATGCCCTTCATTCATTGTACTAGAGTATGCACTTCATTTATTGCAATTCATTATTCACTATTTATAACAATGTGAGTTCATTGTAAATATTGGAGGTGATAGGAAAATCAAATTAGATTGGATATGGTAGGAAAATACCATCAAATCATATTATAAAGGATGGTAGATACAGGAAAAAAGCATCCAATATGCATGAAAAGTGGCAGTTGCAATGGCTAGATAAGGGGCACATATGGCCATTAATAGAGAATAGAGAATTTGAGATGTGTCACCCCTTAAAAAAATGAAAGAAGGTATCCAAAGGACAAGTGGCAAGTGGTTATCTAAGTCAAAGAATAGGTGGCAAGTGATTATCCAATTCCAACATAATTGGGACTACAAGTTTCAACTATGAAGGTTTGGGGTGTTATTGCCCCCTTAAAAGATGCCTTCAGTGTACTAATTATGTTTATTATAAATCTTAAGTACATATATTCTTTTCTAATGAATTTTTTTGGGGATATCTCTTGAGTCCCTCTCTTCTTGGAATATCCAAATAAAGGGTAGGCCAACCCCGAGCTACAATAATGATTTATAAACCTCAGATACTACACTAGATTTTAATCCATACTCTATAGTCTCATTTTGGAAACATGCATTGGATGGATGATTGAACCAATTAAACTAACCCTTAAAGCCAAAATGTGTAAACACATTTATAATAATATTCAAAATAATTTACTAAAAATAAATATTCATTAAAAATTCTAGGCACATTTATAATGGCGTGGTGTAAACACCATACGAATCAGCCCTTTTCTAGCTAGTCAACAACATAATGGGAAGGAAACTAGCTTTTTTGGCTTGAAATCCAACAAGAATAATTTTTTATTGATGGAATTGCAAATATTATATTTTAACATTGCAAAGTTTGATTGTTGTAGGGGTGTTCAAGGGTGCTAATCCATTTCTACATTAAAAAAACAATTTCATCAATCCAAAATTGCAAAGATTTCCTAGCCAAATTCTGGTAATAACAAACTGAAAATGGTAAAAAAACATAGAATATTTATCCTTCTTCCATATATAATCACTCAATTCACTCGAAATAATATATCATATTTACGTTTGCAATAACGCTCAAAAAAATGCACTGACAATAATACATCATATTCATTACAACCTTAACTCAAACAAAAAAAAAATGCACTAGAAATAATACATATGCAATGAAAATAATACATTGTTTTTGTTACAAGAACATGTTAGATACCACTCATTTGTTTTTCCAAAGCAAGAGAAAACCATTCACATCCTATCTCACCCAACCATTGTTGTGTTGAAGGCTATGGCTCGAGACATCATTATAATCCCTAGGAAACCTAGTAAATGTTTATTCCAGGGTTTTTGACACCACTAGGTAGGCTACCACTCCTACTAGATGGCTAGTGTCATGTGAGATTTTGAAGACCCTAGCAAGCCCAACTATAGCCAGTGAACCCAAATCAATTTATAGACCTACTCCAGGTCCAAGAGAAATTTTAACCTAGTCTCCCTCTTGGAACCCTCAACTCCTCCCTAAGTATATCATTATCAAGGTTACCTAAGCTTGGATTAATTTCATGTTCCAACTCAACCAAGTTCATTGCCCATACATGATAGTGAGAGGTACAATCCCCGTTGCAGTTTAAGGACATGCCAAGGTCCAAAATACGACTTATGTTATTTTTTGGGTGCGAACAAGAGAAAAATCATTGCATCCTACCTCACCTAGCGATTATTGCATTCAAAGTAATGACTCAATAAATCATTGAAATCCCTAGAAACTATGACCAATGTTGATTCCAGAGTTGTAAGCAGAGTTGGGTAGGCTACCACTCCTACCAGATGTGCCTTGTGAGCTTTTCGAGACTCTAGCAAGCCCAACTATAGTCAACCAACCAACAATAATTTATAGACTTACTCTAGATTCAAGGGTGGTTTCAGTGTGATCTCCCTCTTAAAACCCTTTGTTCCTCCTAACTATAACTAGGTCATTGTTAAGGCTAACCCAAATTTGAATCACTTCTGCATATTCCATATTAACTAAGTATTATCATACATGTCATGTTATGTGGACATAGATTTTTCCAATTATGTGAAATTTCTATAAAGAAAACTTAAAAAACTAAGAAAAGTGACATGGAATATAACGTATAATGCAGTTTAAGGACATGCCAAGGTCCAAAATACGACTTATGTTATTTTTTGGGTGCGAACAAGAGAAAAATCATTGCATCGTACCTCACCTAGCGATTATTGTATTGAAAGCAATGACTCAATAAATCATTGAAATCCCTAGAAACCATGGCCAATGTTTATTCCAGAGTTGTAAGCAGTGTTGGGTAGGCTACCACTCCTACTAGATGTGCCTTGTGAGATTTTCGAGACTCTAGCAAGCCCAACTATAGTCAACCAACCAACAATAATTTATATACTTACTCTAGATTCAAGGGTGGTTTCAGTGTGATCTCCCTCTTAAAACCCTTTGTTCCTCCCTACTATAACTAGGTCATTGTTAAGGCTAACCCAAATTTGAATCACTTTTGCATATTCCATATTAACTAAGTATTATCATACATGTCATGTTATGTGGACATAGGTTTTTCCAATTATGTGAAATTTCTATAAAGAAAACTTAAAAAACTAAGAAAAGTGGCATGGAATATAACGTATAATGCAGTTTAAGGACATGCCAAGGTCCAAAATACGACTTATGTTATTTTTTGGGTGCGAACAAGAGAAAAATCATTGCATCCTACCTCACCTAGCGCTTATTGCATTGAAAGCAATGACTCAATAAATCATTGAAATCCCTAGAAACCATGGCCAATGTTTATTCCAGAGTTGTAAGCAGCGCTAGGTAGGCTACCACTCCTACCAGATGTGTCTTGTGAGCTTTTCGAGACTCTAGCAAGCCCAACTATAGTCAACCAACCAACAATAATTTTATAGACTTACTCTAGATTCAAGGATGGTTTCAATGTGATCTCCCTCTTAAAACCTTTTGTTCCTCCTAACTATAACTAAGTCATTGTTAAAGCTAACCCAAATTTGAATCACTTTTGCATATTCCATATTAACTAAGTATTATCATACATGTCATGTTATGTGGACATAGATTTTTCCAATTATGTGAAATTTCTATAAAGAAAACTTAAAAAACTAAGAAAAGTGACGTGGAATATAACGTATAATGACAATCGTCATGTAGGGAAACCAAACTTACGTAATCAATAGGGAGTTGATGTGAAGGGAATATGAAAATGAATGACAACTCGAAAGAAAAGATTTGAGCACTATTATATATTCTTCCACAAAAGCAAGCAACATAGGTATATCCTAGTGAAATATCGAACATCTAAGTCCCTAGTGACCTTTGTAGGAGTTAGATTCCCCTTATCCAAGGTTCTCAGTAGAGATGAACTCCACAATACTACCATAGACTATCATTGCCACCTTGTAAACTTCCGTTTATCTTATAATTATTTTAATTTTTGAAATAACTTTGTGACCATGTGCCACGTTATGATTAAAGAGGAGTATGGATGGTGGATAGAATTTTAAAACCAAAGTCGACACATATCTAATTTGTGATTTTCCTTTTTTCTTTTTTAAGTAAGTGTGGAATTATCTATTTTTATGTAAAATTTATATTAAAACAAGAAATTTGGCTTGGTTGATTTCTCAAATAGTAGTCATCCAAATTTGAAAACATTGAACATAACCATAATTAAAAATTGAGAGAGTTTGTTGTGTCGTATCCCAAATAAAAAATAAAAAAAAACTTAAAGTGACAGTTTAAGTTTGCAGCATCAATATCTTATTGGGAAGTTGGTTCCTCGTTTTCTTTCATCCTCTTTTTAGAACCTTGAATGACCTTTACTAGGGGGTAGTAGTACTTTTCATTGAGCTAGTGTAATTCATCTAGAATGGTATTTAGAATAGGATTGTCTTTTTCTAAAGCAATGTCTATGTGAGATGCAATCAGTATCTTGGTGTGACAATGTAAATCCATTATGATGGAGGAGATGGTGGTTTGTCTCTTTGAAAACTCGATGTCCAACACAATTCCATATCTTTCCTTGTCAAAGTGTTTGCTAATGGTGGCTTCCCTTTCATCCTTAACAATGTCCTCCATAGTATCCATCTTTTGGATGGTAATGGCCTTATGCCTACCAACAAGTCCTTTTCAATGTGGAAGGATTCTAAATTCCATCGAATGGAGAGAGTCATCTTACTTACTGAGTTGGATTTCAAATCCCAATGAAGTTGGTTCTTGGGGGCTCTACCTTTGCCCCAAGGTTAAGGAAAAGTTGTTTCCTTTGCTTCCATTTCCTTCTTCGACTCATCGACCTCATAAATTAGGACAATAATCTGGTCGTCCAT
>JASDQU010945809.1:55529-70826 GCA_032191745.1 Picea mariana
ATAAAAGTTATACTCTTTATTTATTTATATCTTTTATATAATCCATTAACACATAAACCACCCCCCCACACACACACATATATATATATATATATATAACAATATAAACTTAGTGTATCTACTTTACAGAAATATGTATATAATAACGAGATAAATTCACAATTTAAATTTATTAAATAAGTACTATATACTCATATATCTTAAGATATTAGTATATATCTTAAGATATTAATTTAATTCATTATGATGATCAATTCCACAAATACTCATTACATAAAATATATCTACATCTAACTTATATAATTAATCTATTTCTATCCATATAAATATTACAATTATCAATATAGATATTACAATTATATAATTAATCTATTTCTATCAATATAGATATTACAATTATCAATATAGATATTACAATTATTCAAAGAGTTAAATAATTATTGAGTATATATCTTAAGATATCGACTTAACTTATTATGATGATCAATTCCACAAATACTCATTACATAATATATATCTACATCTAACTTATATAATTAATCTATTTCTATCAATATAGATATTACAATTATTGAAAGAGTTAAATAATCACTATGTGAATTTTATTCGTGATGGGTTATGGCTTTAAGGAACCAACCCATAAGTAAGATAAAGATAATTGATTAACTTAAAATTATAACACTTGTGATTTAATTTGATAAAGATAAGTAAGATTTTATGATGAGGATAATTATTTTTTTTAAGAATGATGATTTACACAAGCTACTAAGTTGTTTAGAAAATAATCTAGTAGGATAGGGTTGTTGATAAATTTCATCAATGAGACGTTAAGGAGTAATTTTACTACAAAATAATCTAGCCAAATAAGGTTATTGATAAATTTTGAGGAAGTAATCATTGCTTTACGAGACATCAATGAGTAATTTTACTATAGACGAAGATTTCCATAAATAGTAAACATACATGATTATGAAAGCAAAAAAGGGACTAGGTGCTTTGCAACTATTTACCTTGCTTGAAATGCATGATTATGTTTAAATTAAAATATTGAATTTTAAAGTAGTATTCTCTATTGACATGCATATAATAGTTGAATATATTCACATTACACCATTCTATATAATGTTAATTATTACATGGTTTGTGAGATAAATTGGGGTTCATACAAGTCAATTTAAAGATAATGCAAATTATCATATGATGAAGAATTTTTTTCTTTTAATTCGGTCTTTTTTTATTTGGAAAAATCTTTGTCATGGTTTGTGATTCTTGTATTAACTTTTGATTTTGGGCATGAACTGTTCCAAAGCACATGCACATGAAAGCATTATTATTTAAATCTAGAGGTAGAAGGGTAGATGCCCTTTAAGAGTGAACCACCCCTATGGGTGTATCTCCAAATGTCTCGACCCTATTAAGTTATAAGTTATTGGTATATATTGTTTTTGGGTTGTTGGATATATTCTTGGGTTATAGTGGAAATCATTGGTTTAATTCTAAGCCTAACTTAGACCACTCTAATTGAGTTCCTTGTTATCACACAAACTCACACTTATTGAGATAAAATTCAAAAATACAAATATAATTTAGTGTAGCTGAGAGGGAAGGCCACTATCACCCCACCAATCCTCTTTCACTTTAAGTTAACTCTTCCTCTAACTAAAAGAAACTTCCCTAAATTAAAATTGTTAAAACAACACCTACCAACAATATACTAAAAATACTAGAACACCTCATATTTATTTATTCACTGAGGCCCCATATATGCCATAAAGTTCTTTGTGTATTAACCATACCATAATGCTTTGGTGCAAGGTCATTAAACATGAAAACACAAGCTTCCCCATCATTTTTAATTATGGTTATGCTCAAGTTTTCAAATTTGGATGAATACTATTTGAACAATCAACCAAGGTTTTCACACACTTTCTTAAAAAATAAAAAAATATGAATAAATAATTGCACACTTTAAAAAATAAAAATAAAAAAAAATCATAAATTAGATATGTGTCTTTATGACTGTTTTTTAAATACTATCCACCATCCATACTCCCCTTTAATCATAACGTGACACAGGATCACGAAGTCATTTCAAAAAATTAAAGTAATTATAAGATGAAAGAAAGTTTACAAAGTGGCAATAATTGTGTATGGTACTATTGTGGTGTCCATCTCTTTTGAGAACATTGGATAAGGGGAATCTAATTCCTACAAAAATCACTCGTGACTTTGATGTTAGATATTTCACCACGATAGACCCATGTTGCTTGCTTTTGTGGGAAGAATATATCTTAGTGCTCATAGCTTTTGTGGTGCACTATTTTCTTTCGAGTTGTCATGCGTTTTCATATTCCCGTGATTTTCTATTGATTACGTAAGTCTGGTTTCCCTCCATGAGGATCATCATTATACGTTATGTTCCACGTTACTTTCCTGAGAATTTTAAGTTTTTTTTATGGAAATTTCACATAAGTGAAAAAATTATGTCAACATGACATGTGTGGGAATACTTATTTAATATGGAATACGTAAGTGATTTAAATGTGGTTAGTCTTAACAATGACTTAGTTAAGAGGATAGGAGGAAAGAATGATTCTAAAAGGGATATCTCGTTGAAAGCACCCTTGAACCTAGAGTAAGTCTATAAACTATTATTGGTTGGTTGACTATAGTTGGGCTTCGTATAGTCCCAAAAAGCTCACAAGGCACATCTGGTAGGAGTGGTAGCCTACCCAGGGGTGTTTACAACCATGGAACAAACATTGGTTAGGGTTTCTAGGGATTTAAGTGATTCATCAAGCCATTGCTTTCAATGCAATAATCATTGGGTGAGGTAGGATGAAAATGGTTTTGCTCTTGTTCACCCCCCAAACATTAACATAAGTGGTATCTTGGACCTTGGCATGTCCTTAAACTGCAATGGGGTCTCTACCTTTCACTATCATGTATGGCAGTAATCTTGGTTGAGTTGGAACATGAAAGTAATCCAAACTTAGGTAGCCTTGACAAATGATCTATTTATGGAGGAATTGAGGGTTCCAATAGGGAGACTGGGTTGAAATTTCCCTTCGACCTAGTGTAGGTCTATAAATTGATTTTGGTTCACTGACTATAGTTGGGCTTGCTAGGGTCTTGAAAATATCACATGACACTAGCCATCTGGTAGGAGTGGTAGCCTACCTAGGGGTGTCAACAAACTTGGAATAAACATTAACTAGGTTTTCTAGGGATTATAATGACCTCTTGAGACATAGCCTTAAACACAACAATGGTTGGGTGAGGTAAGATGCAAATGGTTTTCTCTTGCTTTGGAAAAAAAATGAGTGGTATCTAACATGTTCTTGTAATAAAGACAATGTATTATTTTCAATGCATATGTATTATTTCTAGTGCATTGTTTTTGTTTTGAGTTAAGGTCGTAATGAATATGATGTATTATTGTTAGTGCATTTTTTAGTGCATTATTGCAAATGTAAATATAATATATTATTTCGATTGTTACGAGTGGTTATTAATGGAAGAAGGCTAAGCATTCTACGTTTTCAACCATTTTCAGTTTGTCATTACTAGAATTTGGCCAAACAATCTTTTCCAAAGTTGCAATTTTGGATTGATAAAATTGTTTTTTTAATGTAGGAATGGATTTAACACCCTTAAAAACCCCTACTGGAATCAGATTGTGCGATGTTAAAATCCGATATCTGCAATTCCATCAATAAAAAAATATTCTTGTCGGATTTCAAGCCAAAAATGTGAGTTTCCCTTCCCATTATCTTGAGTAGTTGGGAATGGGCCAATTTGTAGGGTGTTTAGACTACGACATTATAAATGTGCTTAGAATTTTTAATGAATATTTATTTTTAGGAAATTATTTCGAATATTATTATAAATGTGTTTGCATTTTGGATTTGAGGGTTAATTTAATTGGTTGAACCATCCATCCAATGCATCTTACCAAAATGAGGCTATAGATTATGGGTTACATTGTAGTGTAGTATTCAAGGTTTACAAATCATTATTGTAGTTGGGGGTTGACCCTCCCTTTATTTGGATATTCCAGAAGAGAGGGACTTGAGAGAGATCCCAAAAACATTAATTAGAAAAGAATATATGTACTTAAGATTTATAATAAACATAATCACCCCAATATTTACACCAAATACATCTTTTAAGGGGGTGGTAGCACTCAAAACCTCCATAGTTGAAACTTGTAGTCCCAACTATGTTGGAATTGGATAAATGCATGCTACTTATTCTTTGAATTTGCTAATCACTTTCCACCCATCGTTTGGATACTTTCTTTCATTTTTTAAGGGGTGGAGCCTCTCAAATTTTATATCCTTTCTCAATTTCCATTTCCGCCTTATCTAGTCATTGCAACAACCATTTTTCATGCATATTGGATGCTTTGGTCCTCTATCCACCAACATTTCTAATATGATTTGATGGGATTTTTCTACCATATCCAATCTGATTTGATTTTCCTACCGCCTCCAATATTTACAATGCACTCACATTATTATAAATAGTGGATAATGAATTTCAATAAATAAAAGACATACTCTACTACAATGCTACAATGAAGGAAGGACATACCTCAACAGATTACTTAGTTTTTCTCACTGAATCGATTTTCTTCAGACTTAGTGATTCCATAAATAAACTCTACCTGGACTCTTATGGTCATGAACCATTCTTTGCCCAAAGTATGGTTGTGAACCGTACTCTTCTTGAAGGAGGTGAGGGGGAAGGGATCTTCAACAAACATCGTCATTTTTGTTGATGCATTAAAGACATTATCAATGAGTCAAGGACGTGTCATTTTGGTTAATTCCAATGTCATTGTAATATCTCCTCTACATCTCTTTGTGTTATAATTTATTACAACAACAACATTGATGAATATGATTTAATTAGTGAAAAGTAATCAAAGAGACACTCCCTTTTATAATATTAGATGGTTCATGTCTAGGCACAAATAATCAAGAAGCTTCAATTTTGATTCATCCACCATCTTCAATGATGCAATTTTAGTAGAAATCCTGGTGGACACAGTGCACAAAATCAAGTTGTATAACTTAAGCTTGATTATCCTCAAGGACTCAAGAAGCTCCACTAACTTTACTGGTCTACTACATCATAAAAACATTACTATTTTGTGTGAGTTTGTCAACATACTTCATATGGGAAAAATGCAAATGTGTACCCCTTTTCAAAATGATTTATAAGAAATAAAAGAAACACCAAATACATTGGACAAGGGAAAGAAGGTGCCATTACTTTCTAGTCTTCCACTTTTCACACACATTGTTGTCATTGTCCTACCTCAAAGGTTTCATGCCATTTGTATTATCCTATACAAGAGGCTTACAAGTCATGAGAGAAATGGGTTTCAACTCCCCTTGCATTTTCTTGCTAGGGTTGTGATGCAGCCCCCCTTCTCTCCTTGAGGTTGTGCGACCTCCCGGTCAAGGATCTTTAATTCATTGAGCTGAATCGACTCTTTGGGCCTCTGCTAGACCCTGAAATCAATTCACATAGGCCCCCTTTGGTTACCCATACGGTTTCGAATGACCCACACACTCGTTTTTTGGCGCTTCTGGTAACTCTAAATGATGAGTGTTAGCTCATCTGCTAGGCCCCTCTTCCTTATGACCATGAGCTATGACCTCTGACATGCCCCCTTCGCGACTTTTGGCTTCGACGCTTTTGAGTGCAGCTGACACCTTTTTCCCCGAACTCCGGACCGGTGAAATCACCCGGACAAGATCTACGACTCACGCTTCTCTAACAGCCAGCAACTGTAATTCACTTGGGGACTCTGGCTTCGGGAATTTCGAGCGTTCCAAACACCCTTTTCCCTGGAATGATTCATACCCGGAGCTACGGATTGAGTGCCACATGCTCACCTCGATAAACGATCAATATTTGTGCCTTTTTCCCACTTCAGACGACTTCTAGCCAGCTCTCCTCTGCTCCTCTTTCTCTCAAAGTGTCAATCCTCCGGAGTGACAGATCTCTGCCACACGTCCTTTTCCAACGGGAGGCTTAGATGAACTCCAACACTCCAGCCTTCGGGAGTTCTCATTCCTTCACACTCCACTTCTTCCGGAGTAACTATTCTCTAGAGTGAATCTTCGCTCTCCACGTGTCCCTCTGTTTATCAATGACTCTTGTTGACTCCGGCCTTCGGGACTTTCGACCTTCAGGAACTTACTCTTTGATTTATCTAAAGTGTCATATCACTGGAGTGATATATCTGATGCCACGTGTTCCAACAAAGGATGGATAGGATTAGCTTCTTACTTCGGGAGCTTCAGATGACTTCTGGTCAATGTCTCCACTTCCTCCTTAGCTTTTCGTCTGGAGTGCACACTTCTAGATTCCATGATCTGATGACGCGTGTCCTTCTCAGATCGACAACCATTATTAACTCTGGTAGTTCGGCCTTCGTGAGTTTTACACACTCCTCAAATGAAAACTCACATAGTGTTATCTCCCTGGAAATTCAGTTCTTTCACCACGTGTCCTTCCCGGATCCAGTGGTCCATATCTCTTCGTCCTTCACGACTTCGACAGAAATCGCTCTTTGCTCCACACAAATCTCCTGGAGCTTTATCTCACGGACTCTCTGATCTACTGCCACGTATTCTCCTCGATATTGACGGCCTCGATTTACTTTGCAGCTTCAGGAATTTGGTGATCCCACTCCTTGAACACTTCTAAACCTTCGAATACATGAAGTGTCAAAGGACTTCGAAGACTATCCTTCGTGCAACTTTCCCAGATCCCATGGTCTAGAAAGATCTTGATTCCTCCGAATGGATCTTTCTCGTAGATTGGAAAATTTTCAGTGGCTCCTCCCTACTGAAGAATTTCCATCCGCTACCTCTTATGAGCTTGTTAATCCTCGAAAATTTGAGCTTCTCAGAATGTTTCTTCTTACACACTCCTTGCACCTCTCAAAATGACTTCTTTGACACTTATCCAAAAGTCAACCATGTGCACACCTTGCAACAGGTTTCTTTCAACTTATCCCCTTTATGGGCGACTGTGAACTCCTTGCAACAGTTCTTACACGACTCAATTGTTCCTCCTGAACAATATGAGTTTGAGTTTGTTTCTACCTACGCACACCTTGCGGGGTCCTCTACACTCTTTGCAAACAAAGCTTCATGTTATCTCTCTTGAGTTTCTCAGTCAAAATAGACTCTGTCAATGCACTCCTTGCATATAAATCTCGTAGAAGAGAAACAATTGAAACTTATCTGATCCTCACATATTCATACATTCAACCATGTAATGCATTCATAACATAAGAATAGGTAATAACAAAGAAATGGAATTAAACAGAAAGCCTACCATTCATTCATATAGACACTGTAACAGCAATATCAAACATTTTGGATCAACGTTTCTTTGTTATATTCATTCAAATGATATGTACATGGGCTCATACAACTTCAATGCTCTTCAACAGCCTCAACAATAAAAACTGCAATAATCTTCAGCAACCTCATTTGGGCACACAACACATATATTTATACAAGAAGGGCGCATAGGGATTTTTCCCTCCGACTACCTTAGTGTTATCTTATCAAAGTAAAAGCTTTCAACCACTAAGTCTTTATTATAAAAAATGATCGGTACAGACAGATAAGAGCGAATGCTTCATATCTGTACTACTATTAATTATATTAAAGAAAAATACAACCTCCATCGATCTCACGTGATGGTTCAACCTCTTATCATTTAATAACTTCTTTAATTACAATGTTTTCAAGATAATTTCTTGACATGCCATCTTTAAAATTCAAAATCACTTCAAAATCTGCGCTAGGGCACTGAGTTGTCCTCCACTTTCACACTGATGATGATGCTCTTGCATCATACTCCTCTGGACAAAAATTCATGGACTCCTGTCCATAAGCTCCTGCACTGAATTTCCATGCTTCTAGATATCTTCTTCATTTATCCAACTGACATGTTCTATTGGGTGTCCTTTCCACTTTACCAAATACTCAAAATAATATTTCCTCATGGTCTTCTTACCAATCCTCCGATGTATGATCTCCTCCATCTATGTCTTTTCTTCTATAGGCATCTGCTTCTCCCACTTGATCTCTTTTTGATCTTTTGATCCTCTTTTGTCGCCTTCCCTGTAAGGGTACAAGTCTAAAATGTTGAATATGGATGATATACCCACATCCTCTGATAGCATTATCTCATAAGCATTGGCATCAAATTTTCTTAGGATCTTGCACAGTCCTATCTTCTTCAATTTCAATTTGTTATATGTTCCCCTTGGGAACATTTCCTTCCTAAGATGTGCTAGAACTTGATCTCCCACTTCAAATTGAAGTTCTCTCCTATGCTGATCAACTTTGTATTTATATTCTATGTTTTTGTTCTGCAACTGCTCTTTGATCTGATTATGAAGCTTCTGCATTTCTGCAGCAAAGTCTTCTGCTCCAGCACTTTTGAAATCTTTCTGCTCCAAATATCTCAACTCTTATACTCCTATTGGCTTCATCACATATATTATTTGGAATGGAATCCTTCCTTTACTCCTGTTTGGTGAGTCATTGTATGAAAACTCAACTTGTGACATAATCTGATCCCACTGGCTATGATGTTTAATGACCAGACTCCTCAGCAAATCTCCTGAACTCTAATTCACCACCTCAGTCTGTCCATCTGTTTGAGGGTGATATGATAAACTAAAGGATAGTTACGTCCCCAATTTCAACCCACGAAGTCTCAACTTCCTTGAAAAATAGATTTCCAATGTGTGTTGCATCATTAGTTTTCTGGCATGGGATAAAGTGTGCCATATTTGAGAGTCTATCAACTACAACGAATATGGAATATCTTACCCTTTGTGTTCTTGGCAATCCCAACAGGAAATCCATGCTTATTGCATCTAAAGGCCTATCTAGAATAGGCAATGGTTGATATAACCCAATGTTCTATCGCTTTCCTTTTGCATACTAGAAAATCTTACATCTATTTACAAATTTATTCACTTCTGCCCTCATACCTGGCCAATGGTATTAGCTTTTCAACTGTGCAAACATCTTGTCATGGCCAAAATGTCCTGCTAGACCTCCACTATGTTTTTCTTTTAGTGGATTATCTCTCATCAAGCACTTTGGTATGCATAACTGGCTACTTTAAACAAAAATCCATCTTGAATCAGATACTTTGTCCACTGACTTATATCTCTAAAAATGGAATTTTCACATGCTTCATACGCCTCGTTAAAATCTGGATCATCAGAATACATCTCCTTAAGGTGTTCAAACCCTAAGGTTTTCACTCAAAATTCCTACAGAATTAGACATATCTTGCTCAATGCATCAACAACTTTGTTAGCATTACCAGAAATATGTTTAATGAAAAAAGTAAAATTTTGCATAAACTCTATCCACTTAGCATGTCTTTGATTTAACTTCTCATGTTTGTTTATGAATTGTAAAGCTTGATTAGCATTGTACAAAAAATATTCCTTTGGAACAAGGTATTGCCTCCATTTCTTTAAGGCTTGAATTACTGCATAAAATTATTTATCATATGTGGAGTAATTCCTCTTGGTGTCATTCAACTTCTCACTGAAATACGCAATAGGCCTATTGTCTTGGCTCAAGACTGCCCCAATTTCTACTCCACTAGCATCACATCGCACTTGAAACATCTTTCTGAAATCTGGCAAGACCATAATCGGTTGTTCCATTATCTTCTCCTTTAATATCCTGAAACTTTTCTCAGCTTCTTTTGTCCACTTAAAATAATTGTGCATCTCCTTCATCACATCTAACATCGGTGTACAAATACCACTGAAATTTCTAATGAACTTTTGATAGAAACTTGCTAATCCATGGAAGCTTCTCACCTCGAATATGCTTCTTGGCGATGACCATTCTCTGATTGCTCTCAGCTTCTCTGGATCCATCTTCAATTCATTTGAAGAGATTACAAAACCAAATTAAATGACTTTTGTCTTCATAAAAGAGGATTTATTCAGATTTATCAACAACTTCTCCCGCTGCAATCTTCTCATCACTAATGTTAAGTGCCTCAAATGTTCTTCTTCAGTTTTACTAAAGACTAATATATCATCCAGATATACAATCACAAACTTACCAATAAAATCTTTTAATACCTCATTCATCAACCTCATAAAATTACTTGGGGCATTTGTAAAGCCAAATGGCATAACAAGCCATTCATACAACCCTTCGTTCATTTTGAAGTTTGTTTTCCATTCATCACCTTCTCTCATCCTTATCTGGTGATATCCACTTTTCAGGTCTATTTTTGAAAAATAATTTGCTTCGCTCAAACAATCCATTAAGTCATCCATCCTCAGAAAAGGAAATATGTACCTGATGGTGATTTTGTTTATGGCTCTTGAGTCTGTACACATTCTCCATCCTCCATCCTTCTTTAGACTCAACACAGTTGGTATTGTGCATGGACTCAAGCTTTCTCTGATGAAACCCTTGTCCATCAAATCCTAGACTTGTCTCTTTACCTCCTCATTCTCTTGAGGTGTCAATATTTATGATGCTTTGTTCGGTAGACTCGCTCCTGGTATGAGATCAATGTGATGGATGATGCTCCTGATGGGTGGCAATGAGCGAGGTAACTCATCCATTACTATGTCAAAAAAAAATTCTAATAGCTCCTAAATTTCTTCAAGCAGATCATCCATAGAAGTACTTGTAAGGATGACTCTGGGCTTCCTCACCACAGAAAATTGCATCTCTTGTTCCTTATTGACTTGACTTAGGAGTTCCTTGCCACTCATAAGAAGTATACTTGTGTTGGCTTCTTCCTTCACCTTCTTATCCTCTATTGGTAGTAGCATGTGTGTTCTACCATTTTTTTCCAGGGTATAAGTATTTTTTCTCCCATCATGAATGATGTTTCTGTCAAACTGCCATGGTCTCCCCAACAGGACATGACATACATCCATGGGAATCACATCACACAAAATATCATCTATATATCCTCCTATATTAAATTCAACTTGGAATTGTTTAGTTACCATTACTTGATGTCCTTTCTGCAACCATTAGACTCTATACAGATTCAGATGCACAGTTGTCTCCAACTCCAATTTCTCCACCATTTCTGTGGATACCAAGTTATCAGTGCTCCCATTGTCAATTATCACCCTACACACCCTTTCTTTGGTTTTGCAAGCAGTTCTAAACAAATTTTTCCTCTGCATTGGTTTATCCACTTCTTGCTCTGGCTTCAAGAGAACCTTCTTCATCACCAAATATCTCTCATCTTTTGCACCTTCTGCCTCAACATTCCGCTTTTGCTCTTCTGAAATGTGAGCTTCACCTCCTCCTTCTTTCTTTCTCTTGGGGCATTCCCAAGACATGTGTCATGTTTTTCCACTGGCATAACACTTCACCTCTCCTCCTCTTCCTCTTCCTCTTCCTTGAGGAAAAGTATTCCTTCCACCATACTGTCTCCCTCGATAATTTCATCCTCTTTCTAAGTGACTGTGTGGTTTTTCAGTCTCAACCTTCGGCTTTTGTGCCTTATCATGAACAATTCCTTTACCTATGTTTAGACTTCTTCCTCTGCTTCACTGGCTCTATTTCCTGACCAATTTCTCTTATGCCTTCAGTGCAATCTGATAAGCATTCTCCACGTTCTTCACTGTTATCATGTTGATTTCATCCTTGATTTCATATATTAGGCCATTAATATACCTAAAAACCTTTTCATCATCTTTTTATCTTTGTCCAACTTGATGTTCAACTTATAAAATTCCTTTGTGTATTCTTTTACTGTCAAACCATTCTATCTCAGGTTCTACAGCTTCCTGAACAGATTTATCTGATAATCTTTGGGTATGAATTTAGACTTCATCTTGGCTACCATTCTATCCCAGTTCTTAATCTTTTGTTTGCCTTCACATCTTCTGTGAGCATGTAGTTCATCCCACCATAGTGTTGTGTGTCCTTTCAATCTGGTGACGTCGTGTTTTACTTTGTTTTCTTCATCAACGTCTTCATAATCGAAGTACTTGTCGATTACTCTTATCCAATACAACAATTCTTCAACATCTAAATTTCCTTCATACATCAGGATTTCTATTTTTTCTCTTGCTTCCAATATGAAAACAGCTTTCAGCAAGCGTTCTTTTGTAGCATCTTCTCCTGCAGCTCCTTCAACTTCCATCTCTTCCCTCTCTGCATCACTGATGTCTCCAACATTAGGTTATCTTCTTTGCATTGTCTCCATAGCATCTAATCTTGTGTGAATTTCTCTCATCTCCCTTTCCACAACTAGGTTTTCTACAGGTTGCTCCGCACATCTTCTAGGGGACATGGTGCTAAGATTTCTACACGCAAAGCTTACAAAGAAAATTTTGGTATTGATACCACTTGATGATATCATACTACCTCTTCTATTACACATAAATTAAATATGTGGCTCTGATACCACTTGATGATACCAGACTACCTCTTTTTGTCACACAGAGCACAATTCAAGGCTCTTATACCACTTGATGCATCCCCCCTTCTCTCCTCGGGGTTACGTGACCTCCTGGTCAAGGATCTTCAATTCACTGAGCCAAATCGACTCTATGAGCCTCTTCTAGATGATGAAATCAATTCACACATGCCCCCTTTGGTTACCCACGCAGGTTCGAATCACCCACACACACTTTTTTTGGCACTTTTGGTTACTTTACATGACGAGCGCTAGCTCTGCTACTAGGTCCCTCTTCCCTATGACCACAAGCTATAACCTCTGGCTCGCCCCCTTCACAACTTCGAGCTTCAACGATTTTGAGTGCAACTGACTCATTTTTCCCCAAAATCTGGACCGATTAAATCACCCGGACAAGATCTACGGCTCACGCTTCTCTAGAAGCCAATGGCTATAATTCACTTTAGGACTCCAGCTTTGGGAATTCCAAGCATTCCAAACACCCTTTTCCCCAGAGTGATTCGTACCTGGAGCTACAGATCGAGTGCCACATGCTCACCTCGATCAATGGTCAAGATTTGTCCCCTATTCTCACTTCAGACAACTTCCAGCCAACGCTCCTTTTCTCCTCTTTCTCGCAGAGTGTCAATCCTCTAGAGTGATAGATCTTCCACCACGCATCCTTTTCCAACTGGCATCTCAGATGAACTCCGATGCTCCGGCCTTCTGGAGTTCTCGTGCCTTCACACACTTCTTCCTGAGTAACTATTCTCTGGAGTGAATCTCCTCTACGTGTCCCTCTGTTTATCAACAACTCCTGTTGACTCTAACCTTCGGGAATTTCAACCTTGATGAACTTACTCTTCGATTTCTTTGAAGTGTCCTATCACCAGAGTGATAGATCTAACGCCACATGTTCCAACAACAGATGGATAGGATTAGATTCTTACCTCTGGAGCTTTGGATGACTTCTGGTCAATGGCTCTACTTCTTCCTCATCTTTTCCTCTGGAGTGCACACTTCTGAATTCCACGATCTGACGATGTGTGTCCTTCTCAGATCAATGACCATGATTGAATTTGGTAGTTCGGCCTTCGAGAGTTTTAAACACTCCTCAACTGAAAACTCCCGGAGTGTTATCTCCTTGGAGTTCCAGATCTTTCACCACATGTCATTCTTGGATCCAATGGTCCATATCTCTTCGTCCTTCATGACTTCGATAGAAATCATTCTTTTCTCCACGCAAATCTCCCGAACTCTCTGATTTGTTGCCATGTATCCTCCTCGATATTGATGACATCAATTTACTTCGCAGCTTCGGGACTTTGGTGATCCCGATCCTTGAACACTTCCAAACCTCCGAATACACAAAGTGTTGAAGGAATTCGAAGACTATCCTTCATGCAACTTTTCCAGATCTCACGATTTGGAAAGATCCTAATTCCTTCGAATGGATCTTGCTCGTGGATTGGGAAATTTTCAGTGGCTCCTCCCTAATCAGGAGTTTCCATCCGCTACCTTTTTTGATCTCGTTCCTCCTCGAAACTTTGAGCTTCTTAGAATTTTTTTTCTTACACACTCCTTGCACCTCTCAAAATGAATTCTTCGACATTTAGCCAAAAGTCAACCCCGTGCACACCTTGCAACAAGTTTCTTTCAACTTATCCCCTTTATGGGTGACTATGCACTCCTTGCAACAGTTCTTACACGACTCAATTGTTCCTCCTGAACAATATGACATTGAGTGTGTTTCTACCTATCCACACCTTGCGTGGTCCTCTGCACTCTTTTCAAACAAAGCTTCATGTTATCTCTCTTGAGATTCCGAGTCAAAATAGACTCTGTCGACACACTCCTTTGCAAACACTATGCACTCCTTGCAAATAAAGCTCGTAGAAGAGAAATAATTGAAACTTGTATAATCCTCACATATTCATACATTCAACCATGTAATGCATTCATAACATAAGAACAAGTAATAACAGAGAAATGCAATTAAACATAAAGCCTACCATTCATTCAGATAGACACTGTAACAACAATAGGAAACATTTTGGATCAACGCTTCTCTATTATATTAATTCAAATGATATGTACATGGGCTCATACAAATTCAATGCTTTTCAGTGGCCTCAACAATAACAACTACAATAATCTTCAACAACCTCATTTGGGCATAAAATACATATATTTATACAAGAAGGGCTCATAGAGCTTTTTGTTGATTAAGGTTGGTTGTCATTGATGTCAACCCTTGAATAAAGCCCTGTAGCACAAAGGTTTAGGTAATGGACCCAATATTGTTTGATGTAAATATGACTCATTATTGTTTTTTCATGGTTGATAAGAAGTAAATATGGATGAACTCCAAAGTGGTCCCCTTATGGTGAAAGCCCTCACAGGAAGACGCTTTGTGGAGTAATATAACCCATGCTTAATTGTGGAATAATGAGATGAAGTAAATTGAATTTGTCAGGGAAAATATCCTAGATGGATAGTGCTTGCCATGTCATTTCCAGTTGGAGACCCCAGGTTTGGGTAATGAACCCAAGTTTGTTTGAAGGGTAATGGTATGAGTTATGATATATTTTCATATAATACTATTCTATATGGATAGTGCACGTCATGCCATTTCTGGTGGTATGTAGAACGTCACATAACTCCTCACGGTTTGAGAGTTATGGCCTTACAAAGTTGGAGGACCCTCATATGTCATCTAGAAGCCTCAAAAGGTCAAAGTAGTCAAAGTGGTTTAAGAGATTTTAAAAGGTAAATAATAAAGAGAAGTGATGAGTGTATTATAATTCAAAGTGAATACAAAATAAATTATTTCAATAA
>JASDQU010945811.1:0-12642 GCA_032191745.1 Picea mariana
ATTATAAACAATCTTTGTTTAGAATGTATAGTTAGTTTAAATTCATTTTTGATTTTATTGTTCTAGATTTTGTTTTATTCACAATTTTTAGGTTATTAATTTAGGTTTCTTTTTGTTTCACAGGTTTCTATTATCAAATATTTGATACAGATCTGATCATGGCTTGATTTTATTATTCAAATACATTCAATATGATTGATCCAAAAATAATATTGGATTGCTACAAATAATTTTATGAGCAACAACAGATAAAATTTGGAAAGGTGTCAAGATCAGACAAGCGATTTTGCAGGATTGATTGCAGTCAAAACGTGAGGATTTTGAAGAAATGGTTGAAAACCCATTTCCCAAATGGACCCATTTACCTTCTTCTTAGAAAATTTCCCAAACAAATGCACGATTTGAGAGATATTGATGTCTCCTTACGAGACAAAGTTTAGGTGGTGAAAATTAATAGTGATGCTCAGACCATTCATTTATTGTATAAATATATGAGAAAGTTCAGAGCCAGGGAGATCAAGGAAATTGAGAGGAGGATTTTTATCCTTTCTCTTTTGTATATTATTGATTTTGTAAACTTTTCTTCTTTTCAAATGGAGTAACAGATGGTTGGAATCTTTGGGAGAATGGACAAATATTTTCAAAGAAGAATATGGAATTCCAGGTTGCCTAATGGCTTTTGTCCTGTGAGTAAAATGGTTTTATTTTCATTATAATATCTTCATATTCTTTGAGTAATTGATTATGCATTGATTTCAATTAGATTTAGTCTGTTTTATCAATACATGGTTAATTGCTATCATTTATATATTAATTTTTCTTTTCTATCTTTAAGAGTCTATTATTCAAAAAATTCTTCTAGGACTACAGTATGGGCATGTGATTTTGAGAAAGAATATGGGAAAGAAATTCATCTTTAGCTTTAGACCTATGTGATGTTTATTCCATTTTATTCTTTCATTACTATTTTATTATGAGAATGTCATTATGGTTTATTTTAGCTTTACCTTGTCATCATATGGTGTTTTCATACTGTTAAATGTTATATGTTGTCCATAATTTCTTATTACATTTTTAAAGTGTGATCAATCGATCATTTGATTATTGTGGAATTTATTTCTAATGTTAAATGATGGATAATATCAATACTCAGAATCGAGTTTTATTTCATTCTTAAATATTGATTATCTTAAGATCACATGATTTTTAATTAGTTGTCTTCCTGTTGTTATTAATTTACTCCAATATCAAATACTTCTTTAAATGCATTCTCGAAGTGCTAGTATTTTCTTGTTATAGGTTCCCCTTAACAACAGTACAAGCATGAGCTTATACAACACAGGAAGATAAACTCAATTGGTTGATCAGTTAGAGGTTAGTAGATGCATTCTTTTCTTTTATTTAGAGTTGTTTATGAATGAAACAATGATTACATTAGTTAGCTTTGACTATTTTTGTGTCACTGTTTCAATCGTATTCATTTAGTATTTATTTGTTTAATATCTAAAAAAAAAAATTGTTGTTCATATTTGATTCAGAAACCTTATCAAACAATCATTTTCACAAGATTTCATGAAAACCTTGTAACTTGTATATAGATTGTTTATATTCACATTTATTTTTAATAAACATTAGTCAGTAATATATCGTTTGTTAGAATCATAGATTTTACGTTAGTTTCATTTCTTTTATTATTTTTAGGACTTTAGTTGGCTAACGGATCCATTAAACCCATCAGAATAGGTTACACAAAACAACTTGGGTTATTTAGACAACCCCGGACCAGATCTATTCTTCTAGTTGATGGCATGTCAAATTTTCCCATCAACAAGGAGTGAGGGATGACCTCACAAGATATGCCTTAAGAGAAAAAAAAATTGTTGAAAAGAACAAGAAGATTCATTTTCAAGTACAATAGACACTAAAGAAGTCACATGAAAAGTACAAGGCTAGACATGACCAGCACAAAACATAGAGAAAATTTAAAGTGGGAGACATGGTATGGTTACAACTAAATAAGGAAAGGCTACAAGGTCCTAGTAAAAATATCAAGGCTTTGTGGTATGGTCCTTTTGAGGTATTGAAAAAGGTAAGAGATAATACCAAAGGACTCAATCTACCCCCATAAATGCACATTTACTCAATAGTGAATGTGGAGAATCTCAAACTCTATAATCCTTCCATGTTGGATTAGGAGGAGGAGCGGGTCCTACCTTCCATAGAGGACTTAGCACCAGATGCTCAGGAAGAGTTTTTAGATGACATAGTTTTGTAGAAGTTGTCAATAACTACAAGACAAGGTAAACATGACCTTTGAAAAATTGGGTTGAAAGGACAACTTCCAAGAAAAACAAAGTGGTACTCGAGGGGGAAGGTAAAGGAAAAATTTACTCACCTCATTCAATAAAGATTTTGGGGAACAAAATCTCCCTAAATGTGGAGGTATGATCCATATTCAATCATTATTTTATTTGTCATCTATATCAATGCTTTTAGAGTGGAAAACATTGGAGGAATCAGCTTGCAAGGCCATTTTAGAGGCAAGTCCCAGTTTGGAAAATTGGGGTCTCGAACCTGCTGAAGCCATTTTGAGGCAATAAATAGTGCTTTTTGGGGTTTTGGTGTCCAAAAATGTGTCCTCACCCTTGAAGGTATTCTACACTTCGATACCTTTTCAATGGTGTAGACCATGCATCAATTGGAGTGTGTATGCAAAAGTTATGTCTCCTGCAAGATTCCATACCCTGTTGACCACAATGGTATGAGATAATTCCACGTCATCCCCTGTTACTCGTGCATATGGGGCTAGTCTCGAATGTGATTTCAATAATATTATAGAAGGTCCAAAACCCTATCATAATTTAGGGTTAGGGAAGTCAAAAACCTACCCCTAGATGGTTATCGGTCTATGTTAAATATCGGGCCACTAGGAGGAGAAGGGGTTCCATTATTTTGCATTGTATCTTGTTCCATAGCTGAGAAAAACATCTGAGAGTGGTATTATGTGAGCATAATAGAGGAGGAGAGATTATGTAGCAGCCATACAAACCACAGTTCAAAGGCAACTCCACATAGAGTGTCTCTTTCTTTGTACTTGCATCATTTCTATACCAAAGAAAAGAGAGTAGAGCAACCTCACCTTCAAGATGGGTTTTCTCCCAGATTAGGTTTCCCAGCTCATATCTTGTGTTTATTTGTGTATGGTGAGATTGTATTTTATTGTTATTTATTTTTCACTTTTTATCTATTTCATGCATAAGCAGAAAACCAGTAACTAGATATTATGGATATCTAAAGGAAAAAGAACCTTAGAACCTTAGATTCCCATGTTGCATGGCCTATTTAGCTATAGGGGGAACAAAGCTCTGATAATGGGTCATTGCTTCCTTTGCAACACAAATCTCTATGGTCTTTCTAACAAAAAAATCCTTGGCATGAGCTACTATGGTCTTTCTAACAAAAAAATCCTTGTCACGACCCGCTCGTGAAGCCATAGGATCATTGATAAATATACCCAAACAACTCCACACACAATTAGGAAGAAAAAAAAAATCGAAATCAATAACCAGAGATGAATCCTCATCTATATTTAGCAATTTATCCCCATGATCAACAATGATGATGGCCAGGACAAGGCTAAACTAGTCACTGATACTCATAAAAGTAATCTTTCCCACCATTAATTCGAACCCTCTACAACTTGTACTCCTCCAAAACCTCCGACAGTGACAAGAAATCATTCGTGAGAAAGTAAGGTTCATTTGATTCTGGAGGAGGATTAGACAAGACCGATGTAACACAACGATGGTGGGCCATAAAAATTATGTTCTTCCTAAGAGAATCAATACCCTCATACATGGTCTCTATTCCATTATGCTCTTCCAGATATTTCCATACATGGTCTACATGCTCTAAACCAAGCTTAGAGCTAACATATATCCTCTCCCAAGTTCTTTGGGTTCTTCCACCCCTCTCTAGTTGCATATGACTATGGTCTATCACCAGATGCCAAAACAACAGGCGCCAAGACATCCACTATGTGAATCCTCCAGAGTGGAAAATATCCAAAGTTCACAATCCGACACCATGTGTCCTCGGGGATTTTGATGCCCGCGATTCACTTCAGTAATTTAGCATTTAGGAGTCTCGGACGCTCACACAAACTTTTCTCTTGAATTACTTTGTACCCGGAGTTCTAGATCAAGTGCCACACGTCTGTTTTAAATCAACGACTCAGGTTCTTTTCGGGACTTCGACATTCGGGAGCTTCGGACATTGTTGCATCCTTTCTTCCTGGAACGTTTTCTTCTAGAGTTAAGGATCGTGCGCCACACGTCTTTCCCGATCAATGGTCCTAGTTTACTTTGAGACTTCGACGCTCGGGTGTTACGAACGTTCCAACAATTTGATCCCCTGAAGTACTTTCTTTCGGATTCAAGGATCGTGCGCCACACGTCCTTCTCATTTGATGGTAGGGATCCACTTCAGGAAACCCTCTGATCTTCGTTGCTTTCTTCTCACTTCCAAAGTACACAATCTATTAACACGTGTCTCTTGCAGATCAATAGCTGTGAATCACTTCGGCTATTTAAGATTCGGGATTTTCGAACCCTCCAAGGCCTTTCTCCTCTAAAGTGGATATCTTCCAAAATGGAATATCTGCTGACACTTATCCTCAGCTGTCATATGACTCATATGAAATCCAGCTCTCTAGCCTTCGGACGTTCTGGTCCAACACATCCACTTTTCTCCCAGAGTGACTTCACTCGAAGTCAATGATCTGTCGATGCGTGTCTCCCAAAGATCGACGACTGAAAATCACTTCGGCTCTTCGAGCTTCGGGAGGTTCAACCTCTCCACACTCATTTTATCCAGGAGTAATTTCACTTGAATTCAACGGATTTCCACCATGTTCCCTCTCTATTAGATCGATAGAACAGACAGACTCTGTCACTCTAGGGATTTTCAAAGGAACTCATGGCTAACCATCTATTCATACCCCAGTGTGTGCCACTCTGAGTAGTACACTTGGTATCATCGTCACTCGACACATGGGTCCCCACATTCTCTTGACACAATAGCCACATTTCCTCGATCAAACGGTCGATAGGGGTCCAGAAGGATCCATAGATCCACGGTCCACACTACTTCGCTACTTCATTCTTCAGAATTTTTGGCATTACTAAGCCTCTATTCTCCCGAAGAGGTCAACGTCAGACTAACTACCTCATAGATTTGACTATCGGGATGGCTCCCAAGCATCCTCAGATATAAGGCCTAAATTAAATTTGGGACTTTGGGACTTCAGGGATTTTACCTTCCTTACGACGAACTTTCTCAATTCATCGAACTCGCGAAGTCTAAAGGACTCAAGGGGTTAACTCCCACTCTCTTTCCCATATCCAACGGTCACAACAGAACTTGGCTCTTACAAAACAGATCTTGTTCATTTGTCTTCTAGACAAAGGAACCTTCCATTTCGATACTTCAATCTCGCTATTCTTCCTGAGATTTGTTAAATCTAAAAGGCTTAAGAGCTTTTTGAACTTAACACTTAGAAGAATTCTTTCGCGCACCCCTTGTGCTCATTCGTCAACTCTAGAACTTAAGAGGTTCTCGGTCATTTCCCGCTTCACAAAGATCTTGTGCATACATGCACTACCTCTCCTGCGCTTAACAGACTCCTTCCTCTAGGAGACTCAGAATGACTGGGAGTGTCAACATGCACACGTGAAACTATGCCCAGGGTCGATGAACTCACAGTTCATTTATTTTAAATTGACCCACCACAAGGCTCAAGCATTTACGTATACAAGACAGATAATTCCTTACTTTCTTAAATACACAATCAGGAAGAATTAAAGGTATTAGTATAACCATTAAGAAAATATTCACATCCTTGAAACATTCATAGGATATCCAATTTTAATTTCTAGTTACAATTCAATTACACAGGATATGAGAATTGACGTAGACCTACCGGCCCTCGGGCCAAGATCCGCTCACAGGATCGTTTTATACACCCTTGAGCAAGATTGGCTCTTTTGATTCTCACTGGAATCTGCAAATTTATCGATTCATAGGTCCTTTTCGGCAACTCGCTATCTCGCGAGTTAGTGAGTCGTGACTCCCGACTCTTCCTTCTCAAATCCACGATACCCGAGATCGCTAAATGATTATGGCTCCTTCTCCATCAACACCTTCCTCCGCACGACCGCCGGCTAGGCTAAGCACTAGAACCTCTCGCCTTTTGTGCCTTCACAAGTTCAAAGGTCCAAACCTGGCACCTTTCTTTCCCGAACCCCCGAGAGGCAATATTTGACTTTTCTCCTATTGTTCTCGCTACTCACGACTTCAAGAGTTGAAGGCTCGAGCTTCTGTTTCCTTATCTCTCGAGTCCTCGAGATGCGAGAGGTCAACGGGGTGTTGACTACTCCTTATAGGTGATGGGTGTCCATTGGTTAAATTTTCAGACCCACTGTGCAGTTCTGCCACATGTCTCTTAGGTGTAACCCCGACACTTTCACGGTTTCGCTTCTCGCAACTTCGAACACCCAAATTTTGGGCTCTCACCTGGCGAACCCCCAAGTTCGAGAGATCCTCTGATCTCCACCACCTATCCTCCTTCGATGGACAGATTAGATTACTTCATGACTTCACTTCTCGCGACTTTGGGACTTTCGGGATGAAAGTCTTGACCTCTTATCCTTCGATATGCCGAACGGTGAAATTTTGACACGTCTTCTTCGCGGGTCCCACACAGAACTTCCCACCTTTTTCAGAGTTTCAGACCTCATGACTTCGCGATTCGTGATGTTGAACTTTTGACTCTCCAACTCACGAAACCCCGAAATAGTCAACAAAGTCTGATTCCGTGTTGGCGAGCACGCCACTTGTCCACTCTCAAATGGACGGTCCTGATTCTTTTCACAACTTCGCCACTCGCGAAGTTGAAACACTTCTCTTTCAGACCTCTGATATCCGAGTCCTCGATACGGATGATCTCATGACATGTGTCCTCCTTCTAGAAAACAACTCATATCCCTTCGCTATTTTTGGGACTTCACCTTTCGCGATTTCGCAAGTCCCGCTATAAAAGTTTCAACTCTTGACCTCTCAAAACCCCGAGATGTGAAATATGTGGGTGATCCAACGACCCTATTGGCCCAGATCCTATGGTCTGATCCCCCCAAGATTTTCACTCGACGAATGCTGTCGTAACTCCCCTACTCCTCTATGAGATCTGACGACTTTCGGGACTTCGCGAATCCTCCACAGAGGATTCTGACCGTCAAATTCCTCCTTGACGATTTCTATGAAGTGAACACGATGTTCTCTTATGAAACTTGTCCTCCTGCAAACACTTTCACTGCGCCTCCTTCCGACAATTCAAGGCACTAAACTTCGTGAGATTTTCTTCAACAACTCGAGTCTTCAAGAGGACTCCTGCACGCACTCCTTGCGACAACTTTTCAATACTTCCAAGTATTGGACTTTTAGACTCTGCGCACTCTCTGTGACAACAGTCTTCCAACAAATTTGCTCAGTTTGCAAACACTGAGACTTCACTCAGCCTGTGCACTCCTTTCATGGCTCTTGTGCTTAATTTTCACTTCTGCGAGAATGGGAATAACATTATCTCTTCTGATATTTTAGAGATGGAACTCTAGACTCTTGTCAACGCATGCCTTGTGGACAACTTCACTGCACTTCCTGCAGGAAACCTCTTGCTCAGACAGAGAAACAATTGAAACTCATTCTTCACTCTCCCTCTCTTCATATTTTAGACATTAAATATGAAATCATACATTCGCGCATAAAAGCAAATGCATAACAGAGAGTAAACAAGCATATATCAATCAACATGCACAACACAGAAAAGAGATTGAACACCATGAGTTTGAACTAAAAATCTTTGTATTAATCTAGAACTTTTGTACATGGGGTTTTCTACACAGTTTTTTGCTTCTGCTCTCCTATTCTCTCTTCTCATAATGCTACTTATTGTTACAATAATACAAGGGAGGGTGTCTATATCTATTTTCCCTCTGGTTCCTAAAACTGTCCAATCTGGAATTTTTAAAGCTATCTACTTACATTAACTAACATAAATCCCTTCACCTAGTACAGACAAGAGTGGGACGCTCAAGGTTTGTTTACAATATGGAAGTACGCCCTTCCTTAATTGTTTCATTCATGTTTGGCGCATCCACTTCAAAACATTCAAACAATTTTATCACATGCCAAAATGTGTTGGTGTGTGCCCCACACTTGCTTGATGTTGGCGATGCTCCGGCATCATACTCCCTCGATTGAAAATTGTCATGGGCTCCTATCCATGAGCTCTCGCATGGTATATCCATGCTTTTGAATCTCTTCTTCATTCTTCCAGCTGGCATCTTCAACTGGATGTTCCTTCCACTTGACCAAGTATTAAAAGTATTCCTTTCTCCTGGTCCTCTTGCTAACTCTTTTGTCCAGTATGCTTTCCATCTGTGGCTTCTCTACAACTAGAATATGTTTAGCCCACTGAACCTCTGGTTGTTCACTACCTGCTTCTAATTCCTCAGCTTTGTATGGGTACAAATTTGAGACATTGAATATCGGAGAAATTTCGATCCCATCGGGTAATTCAATCTCATAAGCATTTGCCCCAAATTTCTTCAAGACCTTACATGGTCCGATCTTCTTCATCTTCAGTTTGTTATATGTCCCCTTCGGGAACCTTTCCTTTCTCAGATGTGCCAGAATCAAATCACCAACCTCAAATTGAATTTGTCTCTTGTGTTGATCTGCTCTGCGCTTATACTCTTAGCTTGAGTTTTTCAATCGCTCCTTCACCTAGCTGTGAAGTTTCTTCATGGCTTCTATGAAATACTATGCAGTAGCACTCCTAGTTGCATTCTATTCTGAATCCCTCAATTCCAAAACTCCTCTTGGCTGCATCCCATAAACAATCTAGAATGGACTCTGCCCTGTGCTTCTATTTAGTGAGTCATTATACGCAAATTCTGCCTATGGCAGAATATTGTCCCACTGACTGTGGTGTTCTGTCACCAAGCTGCTCAGCAAGTCTCCCAAACTTATGTTCACAACTTCTGTCTGTCCATCCATCTGAGGATGATAAGCTGAACTGAACGACAAGTCCATTCCTAGATTTTTCCATAAGGTTCTCCAGAAGTGTCCCATGAACTTGGTGTCTCGATCCGAAACTATGCTCCTTAGTAAGCTATGAAGTCGAATGACCTCTTTGCAAAACAGATTTACAATGTGATTTGCGTCACTGGTTTTCTGACACGGTATGAAGTGTCCCATCTTAGAAAATCTATCCACCACCACAAAGATCGAGTCAAACCCTCTTTGTGTTCTTGGAAGCCCTAATATGAAGTCCATGCTGACTGCATCCCACAGCCTGTCAAGTATGGGTAACAGTTGATAAAAGCCTGCATTCTGCCTCTTCCCTTTTGAATGCTGACAAATTCTACATCTGTCCATGAATCTTGTGACGTCTTCTCTCATTCTTGGCCAATAATATGACTCATTTAGCTTTCAAAATGTCTTGTCATGACTGAAATGTCTGACCAACCCTCCACTGTGTTTCTCCTTCAACAGATTCTCCCTCATGGAGCATTTTGGAATACAAAGCTGATTACCCTTGAATAAAAATCCATCCTGGATCATGTACTCTGTCCATTGGCTTTGGTACCTGAGAATTGGATTCTTAGCTGCTTCATACACCTCCTTAAAATCTAGATCATCTTTGTACATGTCCCTGAGATCATCAAAACCCAATGTTTTGACTCTGAACTCCTGCAACAACAAACATTTCCTGCTCAAAGGATCAACAAATTTGTTAGAAGTTCTAGAAATATGCTTAGTTACAAAAGTAAAGTTCTGCATGTATTCAACCCATTTTACAAGTCTTTGATTCAACTTCTCATGTTGAGTCACAAATTGCAAAGCATGATTGTCACTGTATAAGACAAACTCCTTAGGGATTAAGTAATGCCTCCATTTCTTCAATGCCTGGATAATAGCATAGAACTCCTTGTCATAAGTGGAGTATTTCACTTTCACTTCATTCAGCTTCTCACTGAAGTATGTTATTGGCCTATCTTCTTGGATCAAGACTGCTCCTATTGCAAATCCACTTGCATCACATTTTACCTGAAATGTCTTTTTGAAATCCGGCAACACCAAAATTGGTTGTTCCGTGATTTTCTTCTTCAACAAATGGAAGCTTTTCTCAGCCTCTTCTGTCCAGTGAAAATACTTGTGTCTCTTCTTCATTGTGTCCATCATTGGTGCACTAATTCCACTTAAATTCTTGATGAACTTCTGGTAGAAACTAGCTAATCCTTGAAAACTTCTCACCTCAAATATACTCTTTGGTGATGGCCAATTCTTAATCACCTCCACCTTATATGGATCCATCCTCAACTTATCTATAGAAATAACAAAACCCAAATAAATGAGCTTTGTATTCATGAATGAGGATTTCTTCATGTTTATCAGTAGCTTCTCTTGCTGTAGCCTCTTCATCACTGTAGCTAAATGTTCCAGATGCTCTGCCTCTGTTTTACTGAAAATCAGTATGTCATCAAGATACACAATGACAAATTTTCCAATGAACTCCTTCATGACTTCGTTCATCAACCTCATTGAAGTACTCGACGCATTTGTTAGACCAAATGGAATAACAAGCCATTCATACAACCCTTCATTAGTCTTGAAGGTTGTCTTCCATTCATCACCTTCTCTCATATGAATTTGATGATATCCACTTTTCAAATCAATCTTTGAAAACAATTTGGCTCCACTTAAGCAATCCATCAAATCATCCATCCTTGGAAATGGAAATATGTACCTGATGGTTATCTTGTTGATTTCTCTCGAGTCAGTACACATCCTCCAGCCTCCGTATTTCTTCGGACTGAGCACTGTCGGAACAACACATGGACTCAAGATTTCTCTCACCAACCCCTTGTCCATTAAATCCTGGACTTGTCTTTTGACTTCTTCATTCTCCTGTGGCATCAATCTGTACGCTGCTTTGTTTGGTAAACTAGCTCCAAGTATGATATCAATATGATGGCTCACACTTCTGTTCGGTGGCAATGAACGAGGTAGTTCGTCCACTACTATGTCAGCAAACTCTTCCAACAGTTTATGAACCTCTTCCGGTAAATCATCTACCCTTGTACTGGTTAATGTGATTTTAGGTTTTCTGACCATAATGAATTGCGGTTCCTCTTTCTTCTTAACCTCTATAAGAAGTTCCTTCCCACTCATGAGAAGTACAGTGTTTCTTACTTCAGGTTTCACCTCCTTGTCCTTGATTGGAAGCAACATGTGAGTTCTCCCATTCTTCTCTAGGGTGTATGTGTTCTTTCTCCCATCATGAATCACATTTATATCATATTTCCATGGTCTACCCAGCAATAGATGACAAACATCCATGGGAATAACATCATAGAGTATTTCATATTTATACCCTCCTATCTTAAATTCAACTAAACATTGTTTAGTGACATTTACCTGATGTTCTTTTTGTAACCATGAAACTCTATATGGACTTGGATGTTCAATGGTCTCCAACTCCAGCTTTTCTACCATCTCTGTAGAAATGAGATTATCTGTGCTACCACTGTCCACAATGACCTTGCATACCTTGTCCTTAGTTTTGTAAGCAGTCCGAAAAAGATTGTTCCTTTGCACTGGATTCTCCACCTCTTTCTCTGGTGTTAAGAGCACCTTTCGCATCATCAACGATCTTTCGCCTTCAGCATCTTCTGCCTCAACATTCTACCTCTGTGCTTTGGTGATGTGAATTTCACCACCTTCTTTCTTTTTATCTAGAAACTCATAAGACTTGTGTCCATTCTTTCCACATGTGAAGCATTTCACTACTCCACCTCTTCCTCTTCCTCTACCTCTGGTATGAGGAAAAATGTTTACATCAGCATACTGACCTTTCTGTTCGGTATGCTGCCCTCTCTGTGAAATTCCACCTCTCTCAGTTTGAGTCTGAGGTTTCTTCCATTCCTCTTTTGGTTTCTGATTTCTATCCTAGGCAATTGATTTGCCTCTGGGATGACTTCTGCCTCAGCCTCTTTGACCTTATTTTCGGCTCATCTCCTCTTTCGCCTTTAGAGCCATTTGATAAGCATCTTCCACCGTTCGGATGGTCATCATGCTCATCTCATCCTAAATGTCATATCTCAGACCATTCATATATCTGGCAACTTTTTCATCATCACTTTCGTGATGACCTGCCCTGATGTTTAGCCTGTAGAATGCTTCAGTGTACTCCTTCACTTGTCATCAACTTCTGTCTCAAATTTTGCATTCTCCAAAATAGAGTAATTTGGTAATCCCTGGAAATGAATTTTGCCTTCATCTTTGTGATCATCCTATCCCAACTCTTGATTTTCTGCTTGCCTTTGCAGTGTCTGTCAGCTTGTAGTTCATCCCACCACAATGTTGCATATCCTTTTAGTCTTGTGACAACATGTTTGACCTTTTTGTCTTCCTCAACATCTTCATAGTCAAAATATGTGTCCAGAGCTCTAATCCAGTCTAGAAGCTCTTCAACATCCAGGTTTCCTTCATATATTGGAATGTCCATTTTTTCCTTAGCAC
>JASDQU010945811.1:13060-33423 GCA_032191745.1 Picea mariana
ATCTCGCTAGTTCGCGAGTCGTGACTCCCGACTCTTCCTTCTCAAATTCACGATACCCGAGATCGTGAAATGATTATGGCTTCTTCTACGTCAGCACCATCCCCTGCGCGACTGCTGGCTAGGCTAAGTGCTAGAACCTCTCGCCTTTCGCGCCTTCGTGAGCTCAAAGGCCCAAACCTGGAACCTTTCTTTCTTGAACCCCCGAGAGGCGATATTTGACTTTTCTCCTCTTGTTCTCGCTACTCGCAACTTCACGAGTTGAAGGCTCGAGCTTCCATTTCCTTATCTCCTGAGTCCCCAAGATGTGAGAGGTCAACATGGTGTTGACTACTCCCTATAGGTGACGGGTGTCCGTTGGTTAAATTTTCAGACCACTATGCAGTTCTGCCACGTGTCTCTTAGGTGCAACCCCGACACTTTCACAGCTTCACTTCTCGCAACTTCAAACACCCAAATTTTGGGCTCTCACCTGGCAAACCCCCGAGTTCGTGAGATCCTCTGATATTCACCACCTGTCCTCCTCCAATGGACGGCTTAGATTACTTCACGACTTCGCTTCTTGCGAATTCGAGACTTTCAAGACAAAAGTCTCGACCTCTTATCCTCTGATATGCCAAAACGGTGAAATTTCAACACGTCTTCTTCGTGGGTCCCACAATGAACTTCCCACCTTTTTCAGAGTTTCAAACCTCATGACTTCACGAGTCCTGATGTTGAACTTCTAACTCTCCAACTCACGAAACCCCGAAATGGTCAACAAAGTCTGATTCCGTGTTGGCGAGCACGCCACCTGTCCACTCTCAAATGGACAGTCCTGATTCTTTTTGCAACTTCACCACTTGTGAAGTTGAATCACTTCTCTTTCAGACCTCCGATATTTGAGTCCCCGATACGGGTGATCTCATGACATGTGTCCTTCTTCTAGCAAACAACTCAGATCCCTTCACTATTTTCGAGACTTCGCCTTTCGCAATTTCGCGAGTCCCGCTACAAAAGTTTCGACTCTTCACCTCCCAAAGCCCTGAGATGTGAAATATGTGGGTGATCCAATGAACCTGTTGGCCCAGATCCTACAGTCTGATCCCCCTGAGATTTTCACTCAACGAATGCTGCCATAATTCCCCTACTCCTCTACGAGATCTGACAGCTTTCGGGACTTCGCAAATCCTCCACAGAGGATTCTGACTGTCAAATTCCTCCTTGACAATTTCTACAAAGTGAACACGGTGTTCTCTTACGGAACTTGTCCTCCTACAAACACTTTCGCTATGCCTCCTTCCGACAATTCAAGGCACTAAACTTCCTGAGCTTTTCTTCGACAACTCGAGTCTTCAAGAAGACTCGTGCATGCACTCCTTGCGACAACTTTTCAATACGTCCAAGTATCGAACTTTTAGACTCTGTGCACTCTCCGCGATAGCAATCTTACAAAAACTTCGCTCAGTTTGCAAACACTATGACTTCACTCAGCCTGCGCACTCGTTGCATGGCTCTTGTGCTTAATTTGCACTTCTATGAGAATGAGAATAACATTATCTCTTCTGAGCTTTTAGATATGGAACTTTGGACCCTTGTCAATGCACACCTTGTGGACAAATTCACTGCACTCCCTGTAGGAAACCTCTTTCTCAGATAAAGAAACAATTGAAACTCATTATTCACTCTCCCTCTCTTCAGATTTCAGACATTAAATATGAAATCATACATTCGCACATAAAAGAAAATGCATAACAGAGAGTAAACAATCATATATCAATCAGCATGCGCAACATAGAAAAGAGATTGAACACCATGAGTCTGAATTAAAAATCTTTGTATTAATCTAGAACTTCTGTACATGGGGTTTTCTACACAATTTTCTGCTTCTGCTCTCCTATTCTCTCTTCTCATAATGCTGCTTATTGTTACAATAATACAAGGGAGGGTGTCTATATCCATTTTCCCTCCGGCACCTAAAACTATCAAATCTGGAATTTTTAAAGCTATCCACTTACATTAACTAACATAAATGCCTTCACCTAATATAGACGAGAGTGGGATGCTCAAGGTCTGTTTACAATATGGAAGTATGCCCTTCCTTAATTGTTTCATTCATGTTTGGAACATCCACTTCAAAACATTCAAACAATTTTATCACATGCCAAAATGTGTTAGTGTGTGCCCCATGCTCGCTTGACGTTGGTGATGCTCCTGCATCATACTTATCTATTACAGTTTGCAGCCAACTAACTGGTTGTGGGTGTGTGCCTTTCCACCCAACCATAGGCTCAGAGGCATTCATTCTTATCACTCTGGCCACCGCTGTGCCAAGCCATGATATCACTAGGGAACTATGCCATCTCTCAGAGACCTTCTCTCTATCATAGTATCCCTGCGAGGTTTATCAGATGCTTCCTCAGCATCAATATCGTGTTTGGGTCCTTTAGGTCGTGTTATCTTCACTTCCTTTTGGTTCGTGCATCTCCTTTTGATATTGTGCTCTCGTCTGGTGTCTCTTTTCTTGTTGTCCCCATTCCTTACCATCTATGTGTATGTATCTTACCTTCCTTCTTTAGGAAGGTTTTTGACCTATCATGTTCCTTCTGTCATAAAGAAGCTCGGGTCTGCAGGTCTTTGTGGTACTTTGGGCTGACAACCCATGTTTCCATTCATGGGGGAGGTTGATTATTCAACCACCAGTCCTTTCCTCCATTAACTGATTCTTTTCTCTAGAGATATCATGGCTCGTACTTCAATGCGTCACCCCCCAACAGTCAGTTATGGGAAATTTAACAATAATATATTTACATCGTCCACATGCCTTAGTATGGTAATCCAATTTTATGATTAATTACAAGCTGGGGGAAGATGGGGTGTTACAATCCCCTCCCCTTTAAAAAGGAACATCGTCCTCGGTGTTATTTCTCAATAACACCTATTCTGAATTCCCCATCTAGCTGCTTCAGAAATATCAATCCTTTTTCATGGTCAGGTCTTTTCCAGACTCTTGGCCCTCATCACCTATCTTCAATAAATTCTTGGAAAAGAAACACATTAATCACAACTTTTTGCCAAAACATCTTATTGTTGTTCAAAATTCAAGAGGAAAACTTCATAATCTAACACAATACTTATCTATGCAGTTCGTGGGTTTTCATCCACGTGGTTTTATTGCTATCCACGCTCACTATTTTTCCTAGACATACCCATTGTGTGCATGATCCTAATCAATAGTTTACAAGAACTATCAGATCCACCTCTTCCTTCCAGTCACTGACCCTCCAAGCCCAGGCTTAGGCATCCCCTTCTCTGTTATACATTTCCTCGGGTGATCCATCTTACCTTGCCAAGGTTTTATCACACATGAAGAATCCCAGAGACTTTATTGAGCCTTACAGTTGATGTGTCCATCATAATTTCTTTGTCGAGGCATCCCTCCGGCTTGTGTTACCTCAACATAACATATTCCAGGTGATCATGACTTAGCGCGGGGTTCTCATGTCTCAATAGTGACCTCTTTCATGATTTTCATCTTGAGAGCCTTCATCTGTCCTTTCTGGACATATCTTTTCTTCTCAACTGTATCACAGGTATACATAAACTCATGAGACATCATCATAAATTCTAAATTTCAGAATTTTATTGCAAATCTGTCATCCATAGATTTTCCAATTCTATATTTATGTTTAGGTTTGTTCCGCACGGATCCAGATCCACCATTCATGGGACTTTCCTTACCATAGTAGTTTGGATCAACAGGTAATTTTGGTCTTCCTTATGGCTTACAACACTCCCATATCCAAGACTCTTTCTTCCTGCAAGTTAACTTTCCTCAGCCAAACAAATTGTTAGTTTTCATGCACACTATATTTTCATACGATGCATACTAACAATCAAATTGCTTTTATCTATTCGATTATACAAAGAAAAAGGAAATTTCATTCCCTACACATGCATCAATTCAGTATATCAACTTTTCAAAATGAAAATCAGACATCAATTGACTTTAATGAATGTGCCAACATTCATTGCCACATTCATACCCAATGCACCCTTGCATCAATTTCAGGTTATCAATTTTTTTCAAGTTAGTCACTCCTGCCAAGGTGTGTTTGAATTCAACCAACTTATTACCATATGGATCCTTTGTCCATATTTATTATTTTATAAGAACCATATTTTATTCTCTGAATTGATCACAACCCTAAAATCATCATTCATGAAAATCCAGGTTTCACATGAATGCTTTTAAGCATTCCTTTGACATTCATCTAATGTACGCAAAATTTTCAGAAGATCCTCTTTTCATGCAAACATGCATTTCCTCAAGAAATTCCATGAAATGTGCTAGATATGAGCACCTTTATTCCCTTAGACCCAGTCCTTGTGACCATTGTCTAACACAAAGTTTAAACTATATCTTCCTTAATTGGCCCAGAGGAACTCTGTTTCTCCTCCATGCGACCGAGAGTTGTGACCTCAACTCTATTCTTTTCAAGTGCTACTCTTTCAGTTCCAGTTTATGGCTGCTATGATCCTGTCTAAACCCCTTATCTGGAATTGGACGGTGAAGATCCATCTTCCCCCAAATCCAATGACTACAAGGGACTATAGAACCTCAACTAACTCGTGGTTTAATTCTCCTACTGACCTTTGCAATGGACTCGGGTCGTCTGATCTATGATCGGATCCCAAACTCAAAACAAAACTATAGTGAGTTCATTTGATGAGTACAGGTCTTGACATTAACCCACGGGCATATACCTTCCTTGTATTGAATACGGGTCGTCGATCTTATCCCTAGATCAATTCTAAATGACATGATTCCAAATACAACAATCCGACATAGAAGTATTTGACCAATAATTTAGACTGAGAGCAGAGACTCGATTTTCCAAATTCAACCATAGAACCGAATCACAGTATGCATTTACGTGGAATTAACACATGGGTTTCTTGTAGGTCCACCCACCGATCGTTCACATATCAATGGTTTGCAGTGATTACGAAATCCCCAATGTGTTTTCTTTTATCAGAGAGTTCAATCTCCACAATCCAAAAGGTGCTCACCTGACTCTTTTAATCATGGTCATTGATCATCCACTTCAACGAGATCAATGGTGTTGGTTTATTGTGGGTCATGAACTAACGCACCCATTAATTCTTCCTTCGTGCTCTGCAATCAATATAAGTCGTTCGATCTACGATCGAACCCCAAACTCAAAACAAAACTATATTGAATTTAAATTACGGGCACAGAATCTGTTGTTAACTCGTGTGCCCATTGGATCTCCATAAAGAATACGGGTCATCAATCTTATCGAATGAATGGTGTTTGATCTGTTAACTCAAGTGGATCTCGAAATCGATCTGACGACTGAGAACGATTTTCTCTCAATGAATGACTCGTGTTCACTTCCTTTGTCAAGTTCTTGAGTGTCCTGATTAGATTGGGATTTTCTTTCTGAATCATACTCTACTTGGGTATTTTTGGGATACAACTGACTTTCAAATGTTTCATGCATAACGTTAAGGAAATAAAAAAAATTCAGACATGTCCTAGTGCATCTTTATGTGCTTCATCACATTATCCTTAATGTTTTCATGAGTGCAACACAAACCAATCTTGATTGTTTCTACAATAATACAACCACCATCACTATGGTTCCAAAACATTTACTTTCATCTGCATACTAGCTATCTCATCCCAAAGAAAACATAATACTCAGCAAGAAAATAATCTAGGGCTCTCCCCTTCTTCCAATTCTTTCTACACCTCTTGAGACTTTTCATCCCAACTAAGTCATCTCTAAAGGCCTCACTGCCTTTTCTTAACATGGCTTCAACCAAGCCTATTCAATCAAACATACTCATTTTTTCATTCATTAGTCTTCTATTCATTACATGATGCTTTAAAATTTTAATCTAGGATTCTTATATATATATATATATATATATATATATAAGATTGTAGCTCACTCCTTAGTTTCTCAATAGTTATTAAGGTTGTGACTCTGACCTCCTAACAGAGTTTTCACATAGTTCTTCCATGGTGAACTCCCTCAGCATGCAACTTCCTTATTGCACGTCCATCACTATCTGTGATGGCCTCAACCTTGAGTTAGCTTTAGTTGTTTACCAAATATTCCATAAAGAAAATAAACATGTATCTTTGTCATGCACCCAAATTATGTATCCATACATATTATGGTTTTATTAACTTACATACATGATGTACTTAACTATATGCATAATCAACAGTCTATGTGTAGTTTCCATGGGTACATTTCACAACCCACATACATCTCTATTCTAAAATCAGTCAACTCAATATTGTTCAAAATCATTCTCATGTGACCCTCAAAGGCAAAACCATTTTCCTCTTATCATGACAACATAGCATTCTTTCTCATTTACTCTTTCATTTATTTACACTAGTCTTTCCTGAGGGAATGGAGCGCATTCCCCTTATGCTATCATTCAAAATAGAAATTTCATGACTCTTCAAAATGGAGTCAACCATGCATCCATGTTATCCACTTAATCTTGGCAAGTGCAATTCTTTCCTTGCATATCACTCATCAAGGCAACCATACTATTCCTTTAGTAAACATATATCCGTACATCATGCATGTGCATCATTTACACATGGACCTATCATACTTCCAGATCATCCTCCAAGGATATTGTTTCCATCCTTATGACAAGCCTCATAGGAACACGCAACCCTGGGCTTCCCTCTCATTTGTGAGCTTGTAGTCATTCACACAACATCCACATGTAAGTTGAATCAGACATAGTCATAACTATGTTCCCTTTCTATACTATAAAAAATAGCAAGAAAACACTCTTGCCTCAACCTCCATGTAACATTACCCAACTTATAAATACAATCTGGGCAGTTATAACCATGCCCAAGGTAACAAAATAAGTCAATTTAGCTTCCAACTATATCTATATGGCCACCATCCACTACTGGATGTCAATCTCACCCATTGGGCTTCTAGAACTACCCCACTTCCTTTACCACATTCAGGATCAACATTTAGTCAACCATTTTATCTTAATTTTAACAATTTAATGTCTAATACCATTTGGACTAATCCCTTAAAGCCCAAATGCAATTTCGAATTATGTTACTTACCAAGTATCCTAGTTTATAAATCCAAATTATCTTTAGGTCAAGATCGGTCTTGACCATTACACCTAGAATTATTCCTTCTATTCAGTAAGGTCAGGGATGGAGACAACTCTCCTCCTCCCAGAAGAACTCTAGCAAATTAGTTTCCTATCCACCAAGGAAGGGAGGCTATTGTGATTTCTCACTTAATCACTCTATATTTCTACAACTCCGTTTATCATCTTGATTAGAAAAAACCCTGTCCAACAATTCCCGTACCCAGAAACCAAATTTGTTTCTCAGTCCACTTGAAACTTGAGAGTTGTGCATGCTCTCCTTTTTTAGGGAATGGTCACCAGAATCATTCCTATGATCATGAGGGGTTATACACCTATATTAGGTTTAAACCTTCATTAAATTAGTAATCATTACTGCTACAGATCCTTTCCATCCGTTCACATTGCTATTTTAGTTTAAATATTAGTGTTCTTCAGCGTAATCCCATTCCTGTAGGATCGAATTTCATTTCCCAAGAAATTCTAGGCTCCCTTTGTCATGGAATAGCATGGTTCAATATCGTTGGGGTAAAGTCCCAACTTTATTTTAAATCTACATCCTTCTACTCAAGGAACTTATGCAGATGATTTATGTTTGACAGTAATATTCTCCATCGACTCATCTTAGCCTTGGTAACCAAATCTTACGACTGTACAACAATGCGTACAATTGCACAGTAAAGTAAACTTCTTTATTTGGGAACATTATCAACTTACAGTGTCGATTTACAAAACATCTATCAACAGTAAAGGATCGCATTCCTCTCTTCAGTAGAGGTTTTCTAAGCCTCTTAGGAATGCAGTAAGATAGGGTGTTACCCCTTAAAGGTCTCCAAAAATATTTTCATATGATTCGTGCATGAGCCCAAGCAGGCCAAGAATTGTTTTTGTGGTCTGATACCAATTAGTAACACACCCATGGTGGGGCATAAAAATTTTGTTCTTCTTAAGAGAATCAATACCCTCATACGAGGTCTCTATTCCATTATGCTCTTCCAGATCTTTGCAGCCATGGTCTCCATGCTCTGAACCGAGCTCAAAGCTGGCAGATATCCTCTCCCAAGTTATTTGGGTTCTTCCACCCCTCTCTACTTGAATATGATCGTGGGCTATGACAAGACGCCAAAAAAACAAGCATCAAGACAACCACCATGTGAATCCTCTGTAGTGGAAAATCTTTGAAGTTCGCAATCCGACACTGCGTGTCCTTGGGGATTTCAATAGCCCTGATTCACTTCATGACTTTGGCATTCGAGAGTCCCAGACGCTCACACAACCTTTTCTCCTGAAGTACTTTGTACCTGGAGTTCTAGATAAAATTCCACGTGTCCATTTTAAATCAACGGCTCAGGTTCTTTATGGGACTTCGACATTCGGGAGCTTCAAATGTTTTTGCAGCCTTTCTTCCCATAAAATTTTCTTCCAGAGTTAAGGATCATGTGTCATGTGTCTTTCTCGATCAAAGGTCTTGGTTTACTTCAGGACTTCGATGTTCGGGAGTTCTAAACGTTGCAACAATATGTTCTCCCAAAGTACTTTCTTCTAGAGTCAAGGATAGTGAACCACATGTCCTTCTTGTTTGATGGTGGGGATAAAATTTAGGTGAGCCTCTGCTCCACGTTTCTTTCTTCTCACTTCCAAAGTATGTGATCTGTTAATGCATGTCTCTCGTAAATCGATGACCATGAATCACTTCGGCCATTCAGGCTTTGGGAGTTTCGAACACAACAATGCTTTTCTCCTCCAAAGTGGATATCTTCCGAAATGGAATATATGTTGACACCTGTCCTCAGCTGTCGAACAAATCAGGTGAACTCTGCCTCTCTGACCTTCAAAAATTCTGGTCTAACAGATCCCCTTCTCTCCCAGAGTGACTTCACCCGAACTTGACGATCTGTCGATGCGTGTCTCCCACAGATCGGCGACCGTAAATCACATCAGTTCTTCAGGCTTTGGGAGGTTCAACCTCTCCACACTCATTTTCTTCCGTAGTGATTTCATTCGAAGTCGATGGATTTCTGCCAAATATCCTCTCTCTCAGATTGACAGTATAGATGGACTTCGTCACTTCGTGGATTTTCAAAGGAACTCACGACTAACTGCCTCTTAATACCCTAGTGTGTGCCACTCTGAGTGGGACACCTGGCATCGTCATCACTTGACACATGGTTCCCCAAGTACTCTCGACCGAATACCCACATTCCCACGATTGAATGGTTGAGAGGGGTCTTGAAGGATTCATAGATCCACGGTCCACATTACTTCGCTACTTGGTTCTTCAGGGGTTTTGGCGTTACTAAACCTCTATTCTCCTAAAGCGGTCAATGCTAGAATGACTACCTCATAGATATGATGGCCTTGATGGCTCCCGGGCATCCTCATATCTAAGGCCCATATTAACTTTGAGACTTTGGGGATTTTACCTCCCTTACGACGAACTCGCTCAATTCGCCGAAATCATGAAGTCCAAAGGAATCAAGGGGTTAATTCCCATGCTCTTTCCCATATCCAATGGTCACAACAGGCCTTGGCTCTTCCCGAACAGATCTCGTTCATTTGTCTTCTAGAAAAAGGAACCTTCACTTTTGATACTTCAATCTCGCTATTCTTCCTGATATTTGTTCGATCTAAAAGGCTTAAGAGATTTGTGTTGTTTCTCTTGAACTTAACACCTAGAAGAATTCTTTTGCACCCGTTGCACTAATTCATCAACTCTAGAACTTAAGAGGTTATCAGTCTCTGGCCACCTTGTAGAGAGACTGCACATACATGCACTACCTCTCATGAGCTTAAAAGACTCCTTCCTCCAGGAGACTCAGAATGACTAGGAGTGTTGACATGCACACGTGAAACTATGCCCAGGGTCGATGAACTCACAATTCATTTATTTTAACTTGAGCCACCACAGGGATCAAAAATTTATGTATACAAGCCAAATAATTCCTTACTTGCTTAAATACACAATCAGGAAAAATTAAAGGGATATAATACAACCATTAAGAAAATATGCACATCCTTGAAACATTCATAGGATATCCAAGTTTAATTTCCAGTTACAATTCAATTACAAAGGATATAAGAATACTTATCTATCACATGTTGCAACCAACTAACTGACTGTGGGTGTGTGCCTTTCTACCCAACCATAGGCTCAGAGGCATTCATCCTTATCACTCTATCCACCCTCGTGCCAAGCCATGATATCACTAAGGAACTATGTCGTCTCTCAGAGACCTTCTCTCTGTCACAGTATCCCTGCAAGGTTTGTCATATGCTTCCTCAACATCAAGCTCATGTTCGGGTCGTTCAGGTCGTCTTCTCTTCACTTCCTTTTGCTTTGCGCATATCCTTTCGAGCTAGAATTCTCGTCTGGTGTCTCTTGTCTTCCTATCCTATTTCCTTACCATCTTTGTGTATGTATCTGACCTTCCTTCTTTAGGAAGTTTTCTGACCTATCATGTTCCTTTTGTTAGAAGGAAGCTTGGGTTTGTAGGTCTCTGTCATACTTCGGGCTCACAACCGATGTTTCCATTCATGGGGGTGATTGATTATTCAACCACCAGTCCTTTCCTTCATTAACTAATTCCTTCCTCTAGAGATATCATGGATCGTACTTCAAGGATTCACCCCCTAACAGTCAGTTATAGGCAATTTAACAATAATACATTTACATCATCCCCATGCCTTAGCATGGTAATCCTATTTTATGATTAATTACAAGCCGGGGGAAACATGGGTGTTAAAATTGAATTAAATGAAGACCTAGTGGGGAGCATGTGAACAAGAGTTGAAACCCTCATGTACATTTTAAAATATGGGTCGATGCCACTTGTGTCATTGTCTCGGTGCCTCCCGTGAGATGTCACCTAATCAGGTCTCTTTTGCAGAGCAGTCCAGACTTCTACTGGTAAGGAACCTTTTGAAACTTGTTTTGGATATTTTCGACCTTCACCCTTAGATGTTGTGTATGGAAAACAAGGAGGAGTGAGGGGGGACCTCATAGGATATGCATTAAAAGAAAATACAATTGTTGATAACATTAGGAAGATTCATTTGCAAGTTCAAGAGACATTGAAGAAATCATAGGAAAAGTACAAGGCTAGACATGACTAGCATAGAACAGAGAGAACATTTAGAGTGGGAGACATAGTATGCTTACAAATAAATAAGGAAAGGATACATGGCCTTGGTAAGAAGATCAAGGATTTTTGGTATGGTCCTTTTGAGGTATTGGGAAATGTAGGAGATAATTCCTACAAACTCATTCTAGCCCCATACATGTGCATTTACTCAGTAGTGAATGTGGAGAATCTCAAACTATATAAGCCTTCCATGTTGCATCATCACGAGGAGTAGGTCCTACCTTCCATAGAGGGCTTCACAACATGACCTTTGGAAGACTGGGTTGAAAGGACAACTTCCAAGAAAAACAAAGTGGTACCCCACGAAGAAGATCGAGGGAAAATTTCCTCACTTCATTTTGTAAAGATTTTGGGGACCGAAAGCCTCCCTAAATGGGGAAGTATGATCAAGATTCAATCATTATATTATTTGTCATCTATCTCAATGCCTTTAGAGTGGAAAACATTGGAGGAATCATATTGCAAGGCCATTTTAGTGCCAGTGCCCAGTTTGGAATATTGGGGTTTGGAACTTTATTAAGCCATTTGAGTCATTAATTAGCATTTTTTTGGGTTCTGGTGTCCAAAAAAATGTTTCCTTACCCTTGACGGTATTCTACACTTCAAGACCTTTCGAACGGTGTATATTATACGTCAATTGGAGTGCTATGCAAAAGTTATTCCTCCTACAATTTGATCTGTCATGTTGACCACCATGGTAGAAGAGGATGCCATGTCAACCCCCATTACTCATGCATATGGGGCTAGCCTCGTATGTAATTTCAAGAATATTCTAGAAGGTCACAAAACCTATCACAATCGAGGGTGGAGGAAGTAAAAAACCTACCCCTAGATGGCTATCAAGTCACCAGGAGGAGAACTGGTTGCATTATTTTTCATTGTATCTTGTTCCATAGCTGAGAAAAACATGTGAGAGTGGTGTTATGTGAGCATAACAGAGGAGGAGAGATTATTTAGCATCCATATAGACCACAGTTCAAAGGCAACTCCATATAGAGTGTCTCTTTCTTTGTACCTGCATCATTTCTATACCAGAGAAAAGAGAGTAGAGAAACCTCACCTTATGTCTGGGTTTTCTCCCATATTGGGTTTTCTAGGTCATAACTTGTGTTTATTTGTGGATGGTGAGATTGTATTTTACTGTTCTCTATTTTTCACATTTTATCTATTTCATGCATAAGAAGAAAATCAATAACTAGATATTATGGATATCTAAAGGAAAAATAATCTCAATAGTAAAGTTTTCAGTATTTTATTAGATTTAGTGTGATGAATTGTTCTAGTGGAATATCCATGACAACTTACAAATAATTCCCCCTCCCAAATGAGCAATATCCACAAGAAAAGGGGCAATGATCCCTTATCGTAGGCATGAAAATTCAATGATAATTAAAATAAACTTTAATGCAACTCTGACTATGCACATGCCAACCATTTAATATATATGACTTTTTACCTGAGTGAGGTGACGACTAATTAGTTTATAATTGTTTATTCTTTCACACAATCCAACCAAATTTAATGAATGTTAATCTTACCAATGATATCTTATGTTCATATAGTATAGTTTCCAATTCCACCCAATTAAGTATGAACTAATCAATAATTAATTATTTTAACTATTGTATTTATGAAACCATAAGAATGTATGCATATTAGATATGTAGTCATAGCTAGCACACACATATCCTAGTGATGGAATTCTATAACAAGTAATGTCCCTAATGCAATGATCGTATATGTTCACGACAATCGTCCATAGTCATTAAGCAAGTCAATCATCCCCATTTCTCATTAATCAAAAGCATAAAAATTCAACATTCAGTCATAATTTATAGTCAAATTATCATAAGGGAATTAAATAGTGTTTTAAACATGGTAGGAACTAGATAAGGAATAAGAACATCTTTATTTTTGTGTTCTGTAATTTTGGAATAGAAAGAACAAAATAAGGGTAACCAAAATAGATCTATCTTAACCCCAAACACAAACTCACCACACTTAAACTAACTCATCTGACCAAGATCATTTTTTAATACTTGCCTCAAACAAAAAAATTATATTCATACAAATAGTTAATCTTTGAAAATGTATCCAACAAGAAAAATATCATCAAACAAGAAAATTATCATCCAAGTTCTTCAAATATGTTTTTATAGAAGGGAGCACTTTCATAAATCATGATTCAATAATAAAATTTTGTCTTCACATGTTCTTTATGAGATGCCTCCTTTTCTTTTATTCTTCAGATATGCTCTTCCACTATTTGTTCGCCCCAAAAAACATGATTAGTCAATTTTATGCTCTTTTTATTTTTCTATAAGTAATCAGTTTCTATTCAACTATTAACAAAATACACATAACTCTCAGCCTGACCAAGGTAGAAACCATATCATACATACAATCAAAGTTTTTCCAGTAACCCAAATGTCTGCTAGCCTACCCAGAGGGAAACCAAGCCAACTTTCAAAAATAAGCCATAAGCAGTTTCAGTCTAAAGTAGCATAATAACGACCATAGATTGATAAAATCAAAACATAAATTCTAGGAATGCTAAAGAGGCCTACAGAGACCATAAAACACCAGAAAACCAGTCCATAAGAGACATAGTAAGGCCCAATCATCCATAGCATGAACCTGAGTCAATGCCTTGGATCGTCCCGCATCGATCCCAACAACCTAAGTAGATGGAATTGATCTCGCTTGCAAACAACTTTCCTAGGTTGGTTGAAGAGAACCTCCATTATGCTTAACCAACCAAGAAACCATAATGAAAACAACTTGTTCTAGCTCTCAAGAGTCTCCAACCTATGGCCAAATTTTCTGTAGTCCTGTTCTTTTGGTAGAATTCCCTGGGCCACCATGGTTTTGGCATGCCAGTAAAGCTCCACAATGCAAGGAAATTGTATCTCTCTATTTTTAGTGTAGCCAAGGTCTGGGACTATTTCACCCACCTGCTCATACACACATGCATCCTCTTGGTAAGCTCAAACCAACTTCACCTTATCCTCTAGTGGTTGCATGGCCTCTTTAGTTATAGGGGGAACGAAGTTCTGATAATGGGTTGTCACTTCCTCTGCAACAAGGGTCACTCCAGTCTTTCTAACAACATAATCCTTGGCACGACCTGCTCATGGAGCCATAGGATCCCATAGAAATAGACCCAAACACCTCCATAAACAATCAGGAAGAAAAACATAGTCGAAATCAATAACCAGAGATGGATCCTGACCCATATTTAACAATTTCTCTCCATGCTCAACAATGATGATGGCTAGGAAAGGGATGATCTAGTCATTGGTGCTCATAAAAGGAAGCTTTCCCATCATTAATTTGAACCCTTGCAACTGGTACACCTCCACCACCTTTGACAGTGACAGTAAATCATTGACGAGTGAGCAGGGTTCATTTGATCATGGAGAAGGACTGGGAAATATTAAATTAACTGAAGACATGGAGGGGAGAATGCAAACAAGGGCCAAAACCCTCACGTAGATTTTAAAAGTCAGATCACTACCACTTGTTCCATCGTCTTGGCGCCTCCCACCAGTAGTCACCTGATTCAGGTAATTATTCAATTTTATGCTATGTATAAGATGAGGCTCAATTCTTTAATAATTGCCTCACAAAAAAAACACATTCATACAATTAGTCAATCTTTGAAATTATATCAAACAAGAAAATTATCATCCAAGTCCTTTAAATATGTTTTCATAGAAGAAAGTAGTTGCATTGTGATGCACTAAACAAATTTTTCCTTTGAGAATCACATGTTTTTTATGAGAGGCCTCTTTTTCTTTTGTTCTTCAAATACGTTCCCCCACTATTTGTTACTCCCAAAAACATTGATTAATTGATTTTATGATATGCATAGTAAAATATTAAAAAAATATAAGAATTGAACAAGTAAATTTTATTCAAATCAAGTGTTGAGCTCATTGGCATTTGAGTTTTTTATAACTCGAACTTCTCTTTTATTTGATAATGTTTGATTCTTTATGAACAAGGTCAACCATTAAAAGGTGGAAACTCATTTGGATCCCTCCCCCATTCTAAACAACTTACAATCATCTCATTCCATGGAAATACATTTCTTAGACATTTTATAAAAATGCTTTGTATATATACTCCATGTTCCATTCTCCCACATTTAACTTACATTTCAATAAGAGAATTACCCACAAAAGAATACTTGATTCTCTCATAATGAGGCTGACCATTAAAAGGTGGAAACTCAATTGACCCCTTCCCCTCATGCCAAGCAACCTACAATCCTCACACTCCATAGGAATATGACCCCTTCCCCTCATGCCAAGTAACCTACAATCCTCACACTCCATAGGAATAGATTCCTTGAATAGCCTCTGCTTCACGTTTCTTTCTTCTCACTTCGGAGGTACGCGATCTATAAATGCATGTCTCTAGCAGATCAACGACCATGAATCACTTCGTCTATTCAGGCTTCGAGAGTTTCGAACACTCCAACGCCTTTCTCCTCTGATGTGGATATATTCTGAAATGGAAGATATGATGACACCTGTCCTCAGCTGTCGAACAACTTAGATGAACTCTGGCTCTCCGACCTTCAAAATTTCTGGTCCAACACATCCCTTTCTCTCTCGGAGTGACTTCACCCAAAGTCAACGATCTTTCGATGCGTGTCTCCCATAGATCAACGACTGCAAATCACTTCGTCTCTTCAGGATTTGGGAGGTTCAACCTCTCCACACTCATTTTCTCCCATAGTAATTTCACCCAAATTCGATGGATTTCCACCACGTATCCTCTCTCTCAGATCGACAGTACATACATATTTTGTCGCTTCACAGATTTTCAACAGAACTCATGACTAACCACCTCTTAATACCCTAGTTTCTGCCACTCTGAGTGGGACACCTGGCATCGTTGTCACTTGACACATGGGTCCCCATGTACTCTCGACCAAATACCCACATTCCTATGATCGAATGTGGGTTCCTGAAGGATCCATAGATCCACGATCCACATTACTTCACTAATTTGTTCTTCAGGGGTTTTGGCATTACTAAGCCTCTATTCTCTCGAAGCAGTCAATGCTAGACTAACTACCTCGTAGATATGATGGCTGTGATGGCTCCCGAGAATCCTCAGATCTAAGGCCCAAATTAACTTCGAGACTTCAGGGATTTTACCTCCCTTATGATGAAATCGCTCAATTTGCCGAAATCGTGAAGTCCAAAGGACTCAAGGGGTTAAGTCCCATGCTCTTTCCCATATCCAACGGTCACAATAGACCTTGGCTCTTCCCGAACATATATCATTCATTTGTCTTCTATACAAAGGAACCTTCCCTTTTGATACTTCAATCTCGCTATTCTTCCTGAGATTTGTTAGCTCTGAAAGGCTTAAAAGCTTTGTGATGTTTCTCTTGAACTTAACACTTAGAAGAATTCTTTCACACCCCTTGCACTCATTCATCAAATCTAGAAATTAAGAGGTTATCGGCCTCTTCCCACCTCACAGAGAGCTTGTGCATACGTGCACTACCTCTCCCATGCTTAATAGACTCCTTCCTCTAGGAGACACAAAATGATTGGGAGTGTCGACATGCACATGTGAAACTATGCCCAGGGTTGACAAAATCACAGTTCATTTATTTTAACTTGAGCCACCACAAGGCTCAAAAATTTACGTATACAAGCCAGATAATTCCTTACTTGCTTAAATACACAATTAGGAAAATTAAAGGGATATAATATAACCATTAAGCAAATATGCACATCCTTGAAACATTCATAGGATATCCAACTTTAATTTCCAGTTACAATTCAATTACACTGGATATGAGAATACTTATCTATTACATGTTGCAGCCAACTAACTGACTATGGGTGTGTGCCTTTCCACCCAACCATAGGCTCAGAGGCATTCATCCTTAGCACTCTATCCACCCTCGTGCCAGGCCATGATATCACTAGGGAACTATGTCATCTCTCAATGACCTTCTATCTGTCACAGTATCCCTGCAAGGTTTATCAGATGCTTCCTCAACATCAAGCTCACGTTCGGGTCCTTCAGGTTGTGTTCTCTTCACTTCCTTTTGGTTCACACATCTCCTTCCGAGCTAGCGCTCTCATCTGGTGTCTCTCTTCTTTTTGTCCCATTTCCTTACCGTCTCTGTGTATGTATCTTACCTTTCTTCTTTAGGAATTTTTTGGCCTATCTTGTTCATTTTGTTAGAAGGAAGCTCGGGTTTGTAGGTCTCTGTGGTACTTCAGGATCAGAACCCATGTTTCCATTCATGGGGGTGGTTGATTATTCAACCAACGGTCCTTTCCTTCATTAACTGATTCTTTCCTCTAGAGATATCATGGATCGTACTTCAAGGATTCACCCCCCAACAGTCAGTTATGGGCAATTTAACAATAATACATTTACATCATTCACATGACAAGCATGGTATTCATATTTTATGATTAAATACAAGTTGGGGGAAACATGGGTGTTACAATCGAATTAAATGAATACCTAGTGGGGCGCATGCGAACAAGGGCTAAAACCCTCATGTACATTTTAAAATCTGGGCCAATGCCACTTGTGTCATCCTCCCAATGCCTCCCACCAGTTGTCACCTAATCAGGTCTCTTTTGCAGAGCAGTCCTGATTTCTACTGGTAAGGAACCTTTTGAAAATTTCTTTCGATATTTTCCACCTTCACCCTTAGATGTTGTGTATGGACAGAAAGGAGGAGTGAGGGAGGACCTCATAGGAGATGCATTAAAAGCAAGGAAAATTGTTGATAAGATCAGGAAGATTCATTTGCAAGTTCAAGAGACACTGAAGAAATCGTAGGAAAAGTACAAGGCTAGACATGACTAGCATAGAACAGAGAGAACATTTAGAGTGGGAGACATATTATGGTTACAAATAAATAAGGAAAGGCTACATGGTCTTGGTAATAAGATCAAGGATTTTTGGTATGGTCCTTTTGAGGTATTGGGAAAGGTAGGAGATAATTCCTACAAACTCATTCTACCCCCATACATGTGAATTTACTCAGTAGTGAATGTGGAGGATATCAAACTCTATAAGCCTTCCATGTTGCATCATCAGGAGGAGTAGGTCCTACCTTCCATAGAGGGCTTAGCACTATATGTCGAGGAAAAGTTAGTAGAGGACATAGTTTTTCAAAAACTATCCAGAACTACAAGGCATGGGCAACATGTCCTTTGGAAGACTGGTTTGAAAGGACAACTTCTAAGAAAAACAAAGTGGTACTCCATGAAGAAGGTAGAGGGAAAATTTCCTCACTTCATTTTGTAAAGATTTTGGGGACCAAAAGCCTCCTTAAATGGGGAGGTATGATCCAGATTCAATCATTATATTATTTATAATCTATATCAATGCCTTTAGAGTGGAAAAAATTGGAGGAATCAGCTTGCAAGGCCATTTTAGTGGTAGGTCCCAGTTTGGAATATTGGGGTTTGGAACTTTCTGAAGCCATTTGAGTCATTAATTAGCATTTTTGGGGGTTTTGTTGTCCAAAACAATGTCTCCTTACCCTTGACGGTATTCTACACTTCGAGACCTTTCGATTGGTGTAGATCATGCGTCAATTGGAGTGTTATGCAAAAGTTATTCCTCTCACAAGTTGACCTACCATTTTGACCACCATGGTAGAAGAGGATGCCACGTCAACTCTCGTTACTCATGCATATGGGGCTAGCCTCATATGTAATTCCAAGAAGATTCTAGAAAGTCAAAAACCCTATCACAATTGAGGGTTGAGGAAGTCAAAAAGCCACCCCTAGATGGCTATCAAGGCACCAGGAGGAGAACTGGTTCCATTATTTTTCATTGTATCTTGTTCCATAGCTGAGAAAAAACATATGAGGGTGGTGTTATGTGAGCATAACAGAGGAGGAGATATTATTCAACAACTATATAGACCACATTTCAAAGGCAACTCCATGGAGAGTGTGTCTTTCTTTGTACTTGCATCATTTCTATACCAGAGAAAAGAGAGCAGAGAAACCTCACCTTATGTCTGGGTGTGTAGTCATAGCTAGCACACACATATCCTACTGATGGACTTCTATAACAATTAATGTCCCTAATGCATTGATCGTATATGTTCATGACAATCGTGCATAATCATTAAGCAAGTCAATCATCCCCATTTCTCATTAATTGAAAGCATAAAAATTCAACATTCATTCATAATTTATACTCAAATTATCAAAAGGGAATTAAATAGTGTTTTAAACATGGTAGGAACTAGATAAGGAATAAGAACATCTTTATTTTTGTGTTCTGTAATTTTGGAATAGAAAGAACAAAATAAGGGAAACCAGAATAGATCTATCTTAACCCCAAACAGAAACTCACCACACTTAAACTACCTCATCTGACCAAGATCATTTCTCTAATACTCGCCTCACACAAAAAAATTGTATTCATACAATTAGTTAATCTTTGAAAATATATCGAATAAGAAAAATATCATCAAACAAGAAAATTATCATCCAAGTTCTTCAAATATGTTTTTATAGAAGGGAACACTTTCCTAAATTATGATGCAATAAGAAAATTTTGTCTTCACATGTTCTTTATGAGAGGCCTTTTTTTTCTTTTGTTCTTTAGATATGCTCTTCCACTATTCGTTGGCCCCAAAAAACATGATTAATCAATTTTATGTTTTTTTTTTTCTTCTTCTGTAAGTAAGCAGTTTCTATTCAACTATTAACAAAATACACATAACTCTCGGCTTGACCAAGGTAGAAACCATATCATACATAAAGTCAAATATTTCCGGTAACCTAAATGTCTACTAGCCTACCCAGAGGGAAACCAAGCTAGCTTTCAAAAATAAGCCATAAGTAGTTCAGTCTAAAATAGCATAATAAGGACCATAGATTGATAAAATCAAACCATAAATTCTAGGAATTCTAAAGAGGCCTACAGAGACCATAAAACACCAGAAAACCAGTCCATAAGAGACATAGTAAGTCCCAATCATCCAGAGCATGAACCTGAGCAAGTGCCTTGGATTGGTGTAAGATAGCTAGAGAGGTAGTGGGGGGGCCC
>JASDQU010945813.1:7712-19391 GCA_032191745.1 Picea mariana
CTCATTTTTTTTTATAATTAATACATTTAATTATATGTATGTATATTATATTATTATTTTTTGTTAATAATTAATAATAAAAAAATTAACAATTTAAACCATTGAAATTTAATTTTAGTAAAAAATTAAAAAGTTAATTTAAATAAATAATAAAATAAATAAGATATAAAATAAAATAAAATAAAATAAATAAAATATAAAAAAAAATCAAATCGGGCATGCATGAAGCCCACATGCCCGCTTCCTCCAAAATAATCCTACGTCTGTCTCTCCAAACCCTAAACGTGTCCTTCCGCTGTCGCCTCTCCACTTTGCTCTGCCCCTCTCTCGTTCCTCTAGTTATTGTGTGCTTCGTAGTTCCTCGTGGGTTTCTACCAGCTAGTCTTGTCGTTTCTGACTCGAGATAGTTTCTTCATTTTGGTTTGGTGGACTGTAGGGTTTCTGTGAGGAAAAATGGCTGGCGAGGCGATTGCTACTAGAGCTGTAGCCAATGTTTTGAGATGGTTGGCGAACTGTAAGGAAATGTGGTTTCTTGATTGTGTCTTTCAGATGGAGAAGAAATAACTAAGCTCTAAGTTTTCGCCATGGGTTTCTCGTGAGGATGTAAAAATAACTATGCAAATTGTCTATATAGGCGCTAAAGTGAGGTAGAAAAAATAACTGAGCGCCAATGTTTATTATGCATTTTTTTTTTCTTCTGATTCTCTGCAATTTCAGGAGGACTGAAGTTTTCAACTGAGGAAAAGACTGCAAGAGCGCGCTTGCTTTGGCTTGTGACGATTTGGAAAATGACTGTTGAAAATAAAGGTTTGGGGAACGATGGTGAAGCCAGAGGACGTGACTACATTTCAAATTTCGGTTCTGTTCACGAGATATGTCGCAAGATCAGGCCATTGCGATGGATTTCCCGGGGGTCGAGAAGGGTTCTGTGAAAAATGAGTCTCAAACGGAGGAAAATCCTTCACTGCACAGGCAAAATAAGAACCTGTTTCTATCGAGCAAATGACGAGTCCCGACTTCAGAAGAATAAGCCACACAAAACTCTCTTTTCCTCCAAGTCTTCCCGACATGCCCACAAGTTGTCTACAATAGATACAAAAGGAATATCCAAGGGTGCACAACATCATGTGTATAAAGGAGAAAGAGTTGCCAGATTACAGCGCAATAAAATGGTGAGAATGATTATAAATGTCATTATTGTAGACTTGCGGATCCTCGGGTGGTAGAGTAATTGTTATTGCAAGAAATTTGTTGTTGTTTGTGTTTGTTTTCTTTACTATGGTTACACCATTACAGCAAGTTGATATGTTTCTTTTTAAAAAGAAAATAAACGCATAATGGTTTTCTTTCCAAACTATCGTACTAAATATACACTACTCGCACTTGTCATTATGCTTGCTCAATTTCAACACATCTTGTAAATGATACTTCTCACACAGAATAGTAGGCCAAATATAGAACTGGTCACATTCAGAATACTTAAAAAGTAAATTTCATGAAAGAGGATAACTTATCAAGATGAAGCAATAACATCGACTGAATCTTTCTTTGCCAGGATGACTATAGATAGCCCTGTATGTCTGGGTATTCATCTTGCCAAGGGAAAACCTTAATTAACGGCATAATAATTCTTCACATTTAAAGTAGTTCTGCTGGAAATGCCTCCTGTCACATATCTAGTAATACTGCTTGTAACTTCCCCATAGCCTATGAACAGGCCCGTAACTGTTACTCCTTTCTCCTTCCTTGCCATTCTCTTCAGTGGGAGATGCACTATACACTCCCTATATATATGTTACTGCATGTTGTACTCTTAAGTCCCATCGACCTATTTTGGCCCTTTGACTCCTCGACCATCTAATCTCATTGTCATGATTAGGCCTCTCGTGTGTCTGAATCGTTGGATCAATCTCCATTTCTGGCCTTGTAGAATCCTTTACTCTGCCTGCTGCTATTGACTTTGGCAACAAGGCTGCGCGTGCCGACTGCGAAGACCCTTGATGGGCAATCAAGAATCCATAATTACCTTCGAATAATAATCCTCAATCAGCATGATGTTTGCTTTTAGTGCATAGTGGGCATACATTTCATAAACAATTCGCATAGTTCGTCAGCCTGTTAAAGATGTGAAGCGCAATCAGCCTTTGAGTCGTGTGGACTTTGAACATGTGGGACTTTGGAATCTCGAGTCCAACTCATCCAGAGTCAGCACATCAAATGGATTTACATCAAATTGCATTTATTGGGGGAAAAGACTCAGTTGTCTTGTTGCGGAAGATTAGTTTAGCTGCTTCACGTATTTGTGTGGGCCACGCATATTTAATTATTTGTAAACCTCACGTTACCAGTCCTTCAAAAATCCATGTAGACGCCAAATAGATAGATTTGATATTGAAAATGGAGTAGGCAAGCTCAGCACGTCATTATCCTATCACAATGTTAAGTCATGCCATGTCATGTCATTGAACGCTTCAATCAACTAATCTCTCGCCATCGCCCCCACTTTTGGCCAACCATGAGATTATTTGGCTCCTCCATGATGGTATTGATTATGATTTCAATTTTATGCTTTTGGAGAAATTTGTGATGTATATCTCTTCTTGATTCTATTCTCTGGTGTCAAAAACAAGTTTCGTTGATCGAATAAAAAAAGCCAGTTTGGCTGACTGTATAAAAAGGAGAGTTTTAAGGATGTGTTTCTGCCCACACTAACATGTAGACTGAGATATCATATTCACATTCTTTCCAAGCTTCCGATGTCATATTCACAATATTAAGATCTCTGTGTTTCTTTGTTATTTGTTTTTATTGTGATATTTGTTTTTTACATTTTCAATATGTATTTCATTTATATTTATATTTGTGTTTAAATTTCTGTGTTTGGTTTGCAGGTTAGGCGGAGTTGGAGTTGGGGCTGCGAACTTGGCCCTTAAGGCCCCAATGCTTCAAGCTGAAGCTCTGATACCATGTGTAGTAACCTTATTAATTTAACATCAATTAATTCCACAAACAAAACAGTAACTTCTACTTGATTTATGAAACTCAGTAATTTCTTATAAATTCAGCACATACGCATATAAATTTATCAACGAATAATAAAATTCATAATAGAATAAAACAATTTTACCATAATAATTTCATAACAGAATAAAATAATTTTACCTCTTCCTGATGCTAGTTTCTCCGTCGACCCGGTTGTCCAGCCCACTGTTTTGTTGTTGCCTAATGCGCTGCCCAACTCTGCCCAAACCGAGTTTCCACCATGCCAACTAGGACAACTTCCTAGCTCCAGAATACCATATGGATATCCTAGCCCCCATGCCCAAAACCTACAGAAAACCGGTGCCCCCTGTACTAATCCTTCGCGACTACAGAACTCAACTCCCCTCCCCAAATCCAAGAGAAGCCTCCCAAAAAAAATGATCCTCTCCAAAACTAGTAGAATGATCCCCCCCTTCTTTCGTAAACCTCCTCCACTCATATCCCTCCTTCACCACACTTTCTCCTCATTTATTTCCTTATCTCTGCATTCATTACCTTATCCACATAGTTAATGCCTCTTATCCAATTATTCATGTTCCTTATCCATTTATTAATGCCCCTTATCCCCTTCATATACGTAATCTTTAATTTAAACAATATAATTTATTAACCCTATTAAATTTATTACCCTGTTCATTCAATGTGATAGGTAATTAATTAAATTAATTAATTAATCAAAATTATAAAAATTAATTAACTAATAAATATTTAATTAATATTATTATGCCAATCTTTGTTTAGTTAAAATCATGTTAAGACAATTAATCACCTAATTAATTTTGCTTAATAATCCCTAAGCATATTTCAAATAGGGTTGTTACAACTATCGATTATCATACAGAACTAAAAGCTTAACTTAGAGTTAATAAATGTGTGTTGATAAAAAAAAAAATTAATTATAGATTGCGAGAAGTTAGATTTAAAACAGTGAAGTGCTTTTAAAAATAAAAACATAGATATAAAAAATTTCTTGTTCGTTGTCATTTTGATTACGATCAAAATTTGGAAATTCATTTTTCATCATCAAATTAATTTACAAAATAGGATTTCAGGATTCCATATGAACGTTGGCGATATAAATTAAAAACCAATTTTTAAATTATGTGTTTCGCTGCCATAAATTTTATACCATGAGTTCAGAAATTTTATCTAGTAATATATATATTCTCAATCCTTATAGAGTGAAGTGGTACCACCAATGACTTGAGTGTAGTAGGTGCGACTCTAAGTACCATGCAACTTATGTTATGTTTGGGTTAAACGAAATTTAAGTTAGTTGAACTTTTAAATAGATTAATCAAGGATATGATAAAATTAATAAATGATAAGGGTGATACTCAATTAGGAAAAGTCTTTAAGAGTTTAAGAATCAAATTTAACTTAGGATTTTTTTTTAATATAGTAAAAAGGGTAATATTTTATAGGACACTCTTTAATAATTTTGGTTTATAACTTAAAAGATACATTTTAGAGTGGGAGTGAAATGGGGATTTAATACGTATTAAAACTTTATGATTAATTTGGTTCCTACAATACTTGACTACTTGTAAGAAATTAAAGGATAACTATGCCATAGATATAGATACCTATACCTCGGATATGAGATGAAAATGTTTGTGCAATCCAAGCTAGAGATTGAAGTGTTAGAGGTAGAAGTTTAATGTAAATTATGAGTCTAATTTGAATAAAAATTGATTAATTCGATGGGGTTATTATGTGTAGTGTTATGTTAATTTTAGTAGTTTCTGGGTAGAGGACCTGAGGGATGGATTCTCTACTTCGTACTAAGTTGAACTTCTTGTTACTCTTTATAATAAAAATGTGTTTATGTTCTTGCTCAATACATGTGACCGTTTCTTAAATGATTGCTTAATCATAGTAGGTTTTTATATTGTGCTTGAAGACTTTATGATGAGTATGGTCGTTGATTTTAGTCTTGAATTTCATAATAGGATAGTGGTTAAGGGAATTGGATATCTCCTTGTTCCTCAGAACAGTCACCAGTCCTGATACCTTTAATGGTCAAAATCAATCGGACAAATCATGGACTTGAGTGTTGATTATGTGTCTTGGAGGTCCCAAACTTGCAGGTAGGTTGGGTGGGTAGACATCTTGGTTATCTTTATGTGATGAAAATGATATTTTAGTTATAGGGATGTTGAATTGATTGTTTTCGTGTTGTGATGTAGATGAGAACATAATATGTATTATTGAAGTATGTCAATGTCACCCATCACTTATTCTAATTGATGTTTTTTTTTTAATATTTACCACTATTGTACTCACTTACATTGATGTCGTAATAGAGGGGACGTTACATATGGTATCAGAGTGAGTTAAACCTTATGACATTGGACTGTTACATCTTCCATTGTGTTAAATAAATGGTTAAATATGTATCAATAATTAATTTTTAAATTGTCCATGCAGGTAATCATGGTTAGAGGATGCAAAGGAAGTAGATGACATGGTGGTGGAAAAAGAGGTGTGACACCTCTAATAGTATCCATGCCAGAGGGTTCTAACCCCCAGGGAGATGAGCAGACTACTGAGCAGGAGCAGGTTAATGTGGGAGATGTGGTAGGTATGATGAGATCCTTACAGAGGATGTCAAAGGTTTTAATAAATTGCCTAGATCGAGATGAGGGAAGAGCGTTTATGACCGATGAGGGTTGACAACGTGCTCCACCTGGTAGTAGTAGCATACACAGAGAACTCAAGAAAGTGAATTTTCTCGAGTTATGGGGTGTCACATATGACTTAGCCGCCGAGGCATGGTTGGAGAACATGGCGATGTGATTCACACTTCGTGATTACACCTCCAACATGAAATTCTGCATGGTGGTATTTCAGTTGAAGGGAAGTGCTCTACTTTGGTGGAAGACACTCCTACCCAAAATAAACATGGTCATTGAAAACATGTTATGGGACTTGTTCGAGGAACGGTTCTGGGAGAGGTATTTTTCCGAGGAATTCATTGAGTGCCATATTAATGAGTTCAATGCCTTACAACACGATGGTCATATGGTTCCAAAGTATGAGGTCAAGTTCATGGAGCTACTTAGGTATGCTCCACATATGAACATGAAGAATTTAAAGGTCAACAAGTTTTTGTACGACATTAACTTCAACATATGTGTGAAGGTGAGGATCCTAATTCCTTAGACGTTGCATGATGAAGTTCAAAAGCCCCTCATAGAATAGGAAGAACTAATTAGTGGGGGTTAGGGAAAGACTCTTTCTAGACCGACTAGACATACGACATCAGGACCACAGTAGCATCAGACACCAGCCAGACAAACTTCTAGGCAACGAGATACGCCCAGAAGACCTATGTTTTCGACACCGTAGCGACAGAGTCCTCAACAGAGGAATCCTTACAAAAGACCACAACAATAGAAACAAAATCATCTACATTAGTAACAATATTTTAGGCATGTTCATCAAAACAGACCAGGATCACATATTTTTAGACCAACAACTTCTACTTTGGGGACCAGGAGCATTGGACCGAAGACTAGATGTTGGACATGTGGAGAGCCACATTAAAAGCAAGGTCTGATTGAGAAGGCCGGAATGACCAAATCATAAGGACCCACTATTGTAGGAGATTTTTGCAAGGCCCGCAAGATTCATGTAGTGGTGAACAACCACCAGGCCGAGCACCATTCCATTGTGCTGGAGACGTCAAGTACAATCGTCGACCAAACTTTTATTATTTTGATAGATTTAAGTGCTACAAAGAGATTTATATCTAGTGCAGTGCTAAAGAGAATTAAGGTAAAGGAAGTTGAGTAAGATGAGTTCATATATGTATAAATGGCATCTGGTGCCAAACAAAAAGTTGGAGGAAAGGTTACAGGTTGTAGTATTAACTTGGGATATTTTGTAACAAAGGCCAACCTTTACATCATGATCTTAGGATATTATGACATAGTGATAGGCATGGATTGATTGGGATCGCATGATGAGATACTTAACTGTAAGACAAAATGGTTAAGTTTGACGGATGATTTGGGACAAAGTAAAGTAATTGTAGGAAGAAACCATGGATTTTCCTTGATGTTTACTTCTTCCCTACAATTGCAGAAGATTATGCGTAAAGGATGCAAGATATATGCAATATTTGCGCTAAATGAAAAGAGAAAAGTGGAAGGATTAGAAAACCTTCCTATAGTACAAGAGTTTGCAGACGTATTTCTAGAAGAATTTACATGTTTACCCCCTGAAAGAGAGTTGGAGTTTACAATGGATATGAAATTTGGAGCTGAACCTATTGTGAGAAATCCCTATCGGATGTCAACACTAGAATTGTAGGAGTTGAAAATGCAATTGAAGGAGTTACTGGACTTGGGACTTATACTCTGAGAGTATCTTCGTGGGGTGCACCAATGATTTTTGTTAGAAATAAGGATGGGTTGTGGAAGATTTGTATTGACTACCATCAATTGAACAAAGATACGATCAAGAACCAGTATATATTTCCCAATATAGATGATTTGTTGATCAGATGAAAGGAGAAACAATGTTTTCAAAGATTGATTTAAGATTGAGATATCATCAGTTATAGATTAAAGAGAAAGATATCCTTAAGACTTCATTTAAGATGAGATGTAGACACTATGATTTTATTGTTTTACCATTCGGATTGACGAACGCCCTGGGATTATTCATGAGTTTGATGAATGGGGTGTTCCATGAATACTTGGACAAGTTCGTTCAAGTATTTATTGATGACATACTGATTTATTCTTGGATGAAAGAAAATCACGACGAACACTTGAGATTGGTTCTACAGTGTCTAAGAGAAACAAATTGTATGGGAAGCTATCAAAATGTTCTTTTTACCAATCAAAGATTCATTACTTGGGACATATCATATCTCGTGAAGGTATTGTTATGGATCCAGATAAATTAGAGGCCATTATGGAATGTCCAACATCGACAAATGTACAAGAAGTACGTAGATTTGTGGGTTTATAAATATATTACCAATGATTTGTCAAAGGTTTTTTGAAGATAGAAAATCCAATCATGGAGTTGCAGAAGAAAAACAAGAAGTTCGTATGGACTGAGAAATCCACAGAAGAATTTCAAAAGCTCAAGGATTTGCTGACAACATTGTCGATACTAAATGTCCCTGACATAGAAAAGGAATTCTTGGTATTCACAGATGCATACAAGGAAGGCTTAGGCGGAGTTTTGATGCAAGATGGTCGAGTGATCACTTACATTTCAAGGAAATTGAGAAAGCATGAGGAGAACTACACAACACATGACTTGGAGTTATTATAATTTGTATATTCTTTGAGAGTACAGAGACATTATCGAATTGGAAAAAAAATTGAATTAAAGACAGATAATTGTGGATTGCAACATAAATTACTCAGAGTGACTTAAACGTGCAACAGAGGCATTGGTCATAATTACTTAGTGGATATAACTTTGATATTAATTAAATTAGAGGAATGATGAACAGAGTAGTAGATGTGTTGAGTCATAGACCACACATATTCTTAGTAAAAGCTATTAAGATAAATCTTCAAGAAAATATTATAACTTTACAGGTAGATGATGACTGGTATAAAGAAGTTAAGGAGAAAATACCATGATGTCTAGAATGTCAGCAAGTGAAGGTTGAACATAGACATCCAAAAGGGTTGTTACAACCATACGCTATTCCTGAATCGAAATGGGGGGTCATTTTGATGGATTTTATTGTTGGATTGCAACTGATGGCACAAAGACATGATTCAATTTTCATGGTAGTTGACACTCTGATGAAGAGTGCACACTTTATTCTAGTGCGTACAACGTATCAGGCGCTATACATAGCTAGAGTATTTGTCAGTGAGATTGTGAGATTACACAGTGTACCAAGAAGGATCATATCCAATCGAGGATCAGTGTTTACATGACAGTTTTGGACCAGTTTCCAAGAGGCATTGGGAACGCAACTGAACTTTAGTACAACATATCACCCAGAGACAGACGGACAAATAGAAAGGATGAACCAAATTTAGGAGGATATGTTATGTATGTATGTAATGGACCAACAAAAATGTTGGGAATACTTCTTTCCATTAGTAGAGTTTGCATACAAAAACAAATACCAAAGTACGATTAAGATGGTATCGTTTGAGTTTCTTTACAGGCGACCATTTCGGACGTCGTTGAGTTGGGATGGACTTGAAGATAGGGTTCTTAAGGACTGGAAGTGATTCAATAAATGGAATAACATATGAAATCAATAAGACAGAGGATTAAAAATGTGCAAGATCGGTAGAAGAGCTATGCTAATGTGCATCATGTTGACCGCAGTTATGAACTTGGAAACATAATTTTCTTGTGGGTAAAACCGCACAAGAGTTCAATCAAGTTTGGAGAGGGTGCTAACTCTCTCTTAGGTTTGTGGGACCTTTCAAGGTTATGGAAAAGAAGGGACCCGTGGATTATCGACTAGTCTTGCCTGATTTTTTGAGGCGTATGTACGATGTATTTCATGTATCATTTTTACAACATTATGTTAGTGATCCGTCACATGTTATTGACATGAGTTCTTCGTAGGTATCAGATGAGGGTGCTCTCATGGCAGAGCCAATCTGCATTCTAGACCATCTCATTCGACAGTTACGTTGTTGAGTAGTCGATCAGGTCAAGGTCTAATGGGAAAACTATAGTCCACACTCGGCTACCTGGGAGGACACATATGATATGCATCAACAATTTCCTTACTTGTTTGATATATTAGACATATATATCTATGGTCATATACATGTATTTACTTGCATTATATATTGTACAAACTTTGGGACAAAGTTTAAAATGAGGAGGGGGTGTATGTAACATCCCTCTCTATTGAGCACACTTTTATCGACTTATTCTTTGAGGATACCTGCATGCAAGTGATCCGGTTACGGCACATTGAGATTTCATTTCAATTATGGATTATACATGATGATGATGATGTATTATGACTTGTTGTTATTTTGATGTATATGTATTGGCAGATTCCATCGACAAGTTTTTTTTAGTGTGCATGACACATGACAGGTTATGGACGATAATGGCATCAATGAACTTTCCTTGGACTCTGAATTGAGTCAGGGAGTGGATTTCATTTTTTTGAGTATTTCATTTTACTCACATGTGACATATGATTGATTACAATATGATTTATGTATATGGATTATTGACATGGTTTTTGTCAGTGGATGCAGGTTTGATGATGCTTGCTAATCCGACGCACATAAGGAGTAAAGGGACCATGCAGAGAAATCAGAAATTTGAGGGAGAGGTGTGGCAATGTCCATGTCACATCCTCCTAGCACTCCATAATGTAATCGTTAATTGTAGGTTAACGATTACCTAGTTTGAGAGGTCCACGATGCTGTGAGGGTGGACTGATACAATCACTCTGAATATTCCTAAAGGGGTGTGAAATAAGGTAGATTCCTTATTCCTTAGAAGCCCATAGTCTCTCACAAGGTAGACTGAGTGAAGTGTTGACTCCAAGAGTCGGACAAACTTTCAAAACCATTCTAAGGCAAGTGGGACACTTGGAGCATGGAGGTGTGTCTTGAAGGGCATGTCATGTAATTAAAATTCAAGTCGATAAATCTAGGTGGCCTTGGAAACATTGAAATGATTGGACCTTGTTAGAATAAAATAATTAATTAGACAATAAATTATTAATTATAAAGCTTAACAAAAGTCTAAGCCTAAGTTCTAGACTAAGTTCAAGTCTAAGTTTAATTAAGGGACTATTTAAAATTTAAATAAATTAAAAGGATTTAAAATAAAATCAAACTCTAAGAACAAGATAAATAAAAATTTAAAAGAATTGATAAATCGCACATGTGTGCATGAAATTAATAAAATGGATTTTAAAATAAAAAGAAATAAAACATGAGAGAATAGGTGTACACATAGAATAAGTATCTTGTGTCAAGCTACCACTAAGTCTAACTACAAGAAGACTCATAATCCAATTCTAACTAAGATCTAGTTAGGGGACACCCATTAAATGAGAATTTGGGGAAGAAAGGGACAACTAAGAGTGAAAATAGGAACACATTGGGGAATGTGAGAGAAATTGGCTTTTTAAATCAAATAAAAATGGTAATTACTTGTGCAACTTGGGCAGAGGGTGACAAGTGTGTGGGTGAATAATACTAATTAATTTTATTAAAAATATAATTAATTGTGCATGAGGACATGTGTCATTTAGGATTTTTCTATAAAACAATTGTGGTAGAAGGGAAATGGAACTCACATATTCTTGGTAATGTTATGCTGCCAAAATTTTGTGGACTGAGTCTTATTTGTGAAAGTTGGGATACCAAGCTTGTAGAAAGAGTGGAAGCTCTTCCTTGCGAGGCAAACCTTGGACCTATTGTTTGTTGGTTTCTTGTGTGTTAGCAAGTAGAAGGAAAGGAGTGAAATACGTTCGGGGACATCCTAAATTCTCCATCTTCAAAGGTTCTAGTATTTTATTTTGAAATGTAAATTGTATTAAGAGAAAATTGTATATTAAAGTTTTTAAAAATTGCTACAATCGTGTTGTATTTCTGGAATCAAATTTTGTAAGTTTACTTGAGAGTCTTTGTTAATCTAGAATTGAACTACTATATTCAC
>JASDQU010945814.1:21449-52319 GCA_032191745.1 Picea mariana
GAGGGAGAGATCTAAGAAGAGTAGAAGAGAGGTCGAGAGTGAGATGTAGAGATATAGAGAAAGAGGAGGAGGGAAGGAGGGGGAGAGAGAGGAGAGGGAGGGAGGGAAAGAGAGGGAGGGAGGAGGGAGAGAAATATATGGAGGGAGAGAGATAAAGAGAGAGAGAGAGAGATTTGAAGAGGGGGGATATTGTTATAGCAATTTTTTCCTCACCCCATGCAACTTGCTTGGATGGCCTTTCCATTTTCCTATGCAGAATTGAAGTCCCATTTTGTACCTTCAAGAACCAAAAAATCATATTTTTCCACATATATGTGCCCTACCAGTTAGAAAACATGTGTATACATAGGTTTCTCCATTACATCCCGCGTACATCGGGTTTGGTGCTAAAAATTAAAACTTGTGTCATGTTTCCATGTCACGTCATGAGATCCATGATCCTTGACCTTCCATATACTAGAAACATTCTGACTCGGCCCTTCAGTTCCACTTGAAGGCTATAAATTGGGCCATATCCAAGCCTTGGAAAAGAGATAATTCAACTTTGAGAGAAAATATACTCTAGAGAAAGTTCACTTCACATTGAGTCTGCATCCCTTTATCCTTAAAAGTCTGAACTCATTGTTCAACACCCAAGCTCTTCTTTCTTTGATGGAGAACCTCATTGTCTCTATTATATGAGCTTTCCTTTGGTGGAGGATTGAATTGGTGGATGCCCAACTAGAGGGACTTAGTTTCTTGGTTTCGATGTTTGTCGCTACAAATTTTTTTCACATATGTACTTCGATTGATTATTTTAAAAGAAATACTCTTTTCTTTTCCAATTGATATCTTGCAAATATTTGAATTATTATTCCATGGGAATATTTATTATGTATGTTAATGGATTATGCTAATCTATATGCTAAAATCATATATTATCATAATATTCTTGTTTATCTTGGTTGTTGAGGACAATTTGCAGGTATAAATCTTTGGGTTGCGTGCTCAATGGTGGTCTTCATCGAACGTTCGGATGAGGTAGGCTCTCGATATTGTCCTATTAGAATTTCATTTATATAACATACTTGAGATTAGAGTTGATTTATGCATGTCATTCCATACGTTTTGGCTTACACCGTGCCATAGATATATTTTCCTCATAACAGAATTGGCGACCATACTCGGGATTGATCTTTTGTTTTGGGGTTTGGAGTGTTTTTCTCCTTGTCTTTCTCTTTGTTAGGTTGTGTTTCCTTGTTGCCTGATTGCTTGACAACCTATTTTTACTTTGCATCTGATTTTCTTGGTTTAATCCTTGCCCTAACAATGTTTTACTACATATACGTGGTTTTTCCCTTAACAAACACATACATACGCTAGTTCTCCTTCTATAGGGCGCATACATACACATTTTTTTTCTCAAACAGTCACGTACATCAACTTTTTAGGCTTACTGGCTGAGTTTGGTGTTTGTTGGGTGAGTTTGGTTGGTTGTTGAGTCTTCTTGGGTCTTTTTCCTAACTGTTGAGTTCTTACAGAGTGATAATAAACCTTATTATTGTTGAATTTTTGGGTGGTATTCTTTCTTATCATATTTTTCATTGGTTTTACTTGCATCTTTGTCTGAGTGCCTTCTTCTTGGTATCCTTATCGGCTTGCCTCTTTTTTCTTGCAGTAGGGTCTGTATATCAAGTTGTTATTCAGTCCTTGCATTTTCTTTTATTTATATTGAAAATACAAAAACTTTTTCTTATGGCATTTTCTATTTTGACTACTTTGCATTGATTTTGACACATGTGGAGAGATTGCATTTCATTGAAATTGTAGAAATTGCATTGAAAGTTGCATTTAAAAGGTTACCATCTCTTGAATTTAAGATTGGGACTTAGCATTATGTTTATATTCATTTATTTGATGTGCTGAGTCATAATATCATCAGGTTCATGACCACATCTCTTGAGTAAACAAAATCCATTAAAAGTAATTTTGATTAATTAAAATTGATTAGAAATGATTTTATTTCTTAGGGTACACAAACAAGCATAGGATATAGGGCCTTGGAATAGGATTTTTGTGAGTAAACTTCTCCAAGGCTATTAAATTAAAAATATGTGTCTGACCAGGGAGCGGTGAAACCTATTGTGTAATTAGTAACGTCAGGAGGCTCTGCTCACACCGGAGTTAAGCACAAGGTCGCGCGAAGTTGGTTGCAGAGATAGCCCTCTAATACTTTCTTAGTGTCAAAGATATTTATGGGGTTTTATTTGTATTTGGGGGTCTTGCTAGTACCTTTACCTCCGTGAGAGGTGGTTCTTTCAATATTTTGGGCTTCGTTACCTTGCCCATACGGTGGATCAAACTTATGACTATTTTCCTGTGCATTGGTTATATTGTGGTGACTCTAGTTTCTTGACATAGGTAGCCACATAGGTTACTTGTAGGGGTTATTATGAAAGGTACCATGATTCATATGAGGGTTGGACAACACACATCCTTTATGGAGGATTACCTCTCTGGGGGGATCTGACCGACTACATTGTTAAGCCCATGAGGGCCCTTATAACTAATGTTGATACCTCCAATCTTTTGAAGGGCATCCCAGGCCTCTCCTGAGAGATACATATCTACTATAGTGAGGGAGGCCCCTTTTCAGCCACTATATCATGTTTGTGTGCATTGGAAGTTTTTCTTTACTTTGGTATGCTCTCTTATTATTAGTTGGCCTTAGGATTTTGTGTTGCATCGTGAGTTTTCATTGTTATGGTTAGTGGAGCCCCTGTGACTCCCTCAGTCAACGCTACCCAACCCATGGTATTTTATCATTCCCTAGGAACTAATCCTTTTGTATTTCTGAGTGGTACGTTGAATCATGATACTCATCCTCTAATCCTTTTTCTTTTGGTATGCCAGACATGTCTTCGCACTTGCCATCCTCTTTCTCGTCATCTTAAGTAAATCCTAGTTTTGGGTCTGGGGGAATGATGCATCCTTATTCTCCCTTTTCATTTGGTGGGATTCATATCCCTCAACCAAATATTATAGTAGGAGGTTGGAATCCTCCTTCTTCTTGACCAAATCCTAGCTTCACTTTTCCAGGAGCAAGTGCTCAAATGGACGGTCCTTCTACTTATTGCATCTCATCCATCTATTCTTCTTCTGCTATGTCAGTTCCTATAAATGCTTTTATCATAGCATACATCCTTGTTTCCTCTGGTGTTTCATCTGAGGGGAGTCATTTTTATATATGGGAAAACCCCTTCACAGAGTTCATTCATATGGATGAAACATATATCCTCACCCGAGTAACCCTTGTCATGTCTCTTTCTCTTCGCAAGCGACTTCCTCGGTGATGATTCCCTTACAACCCTTTATGAATAAGTTTGGAGGAGGATATTATCGTGTCGGACATGTCCATGGTGTATATCAGAACCTTTTTTATCTTGCAATCTATCAAAACCATTATTTCCCAAGCGCATGGTCTTTGATGCTGCAACCAACCGCAACAAGTCATGCTGGAAGAACAAGTCCAGTCACTGCAATTCATATTGGAATTATATCACCAACCTCTTCTAGTTGTGTTGGAGACAGGTCAACAACCTTTGCAATTCATGTTGAATACCAATAACCAGCTACTGCAAGTCATGCTGGAAGCACAAGTGTAGTCACTGTGAGTCATACTGGTATTATATCACCAACCTCTACTAGTAATGTTGGAGATAGGTCAACAAACTCTGCAAGCCATGTTGAAGACCAACAATCAACCACTGCAAGTCATGTTGAAGACCAACAATCAACCACTGCAAGTCATGTTGGGGGCACAAGTTCAGTCACTGCAAGTCACACTACACATAAATCACCAACCTTTGCTAGTCATGTTGGGGACTCATCACCAACCTCTTCTAGTCATGTTGGACATTCATCAACAACCTCGATAATTCATGTTGACGACAAGTTACTAGCCTATGAAAGCCATGCTGGGAGAAAGTCACCAACCACTACAAGTCATGATGGGGGCATTAATATGATTGAGAATCCTATATGTATAGGACGTAAGACCAAGTTCCTTTGTAGACTTTGCAAAGGAGATCATCTGACTCGTCTGTGCCCTGCTACTATTGTGCTACAAGAAGTGCAATCCTTGTCTAATAGCCCTTTGGGTTCTGAGTCGTATTTGGTTTCCCAACATTCTAATCCTTCTTTGGTTGATAAAACAGTCATGTCGATGCAATATTTGGCTGACACCACTCTTCTTTTTGGGGGTGATGTGTCTCTTGACCATGTTGTCTCGCATCATGTTAAACCAATGGTCATGTCAATGCAATCTTCGGTTGACACCAGTCCTATTTTTGGGGGTGATGCATCTCTAGACCATGTTGTCTCACATCCTATTCAACCAATGGTTGAAGAAGTGTTCGTGTCGATGTAATCTTTGGTCGATACCACTCTTATCTTGGAGAGTGACAAGTCTAAGGAAGTGACATTATCGATGAAATCTTCAGTCAATCCCACTCTTCTTTTGGGGGGTGATGCGTCTTTCGACCATGTCCTTAGCATTTCTAGTCATGTACCTTCTGAACAAAGGATAATTCCACTCTCTCCGAGTATGCTCCCTCTGAGTCCTAGGATGGTTTCCTTTGATTGGAATGATATTGTAGATGATGTATCCTCTACATGCATTTTATCTTCCTTGGATTGGAAATTTTTGGGCTCTCCCAAGCTTGTGCTAGCTACCTGTGAGTTGTTGACTTTCAACAGAAATCATGCATGGGAGCCTTGGCCTCCCCCATGATATATTGTTTCTTAGAACAACATCCTTGAGTCTTAGTTAATCTCTTGTAAAGACTCTTTAAACATGAAAATATTGTCGAGTGAACTTTTCTCTTTCACACTTGTTAAATGGATTTGAAAGGACATCTATTTGGTGTAATTTTAACCCTTTTTCAGACCAAGTAGACTACTTATGAAAAAGAAACACTCTATTCAACATTGGCTAGAAGAGTTCTCCTCGGTAGTATTTTATAATTTTTTGGGCCCAAGGGACTAAATCTACAAAAAAGGACATTCTTTGGAGTTAAGTTGTAATTTCATTTCATTATCTGGCTTGTAGTATTGAGCCTATTTCCATATCCAACTTTCTCATTATAATCCTCTTACCTCAACAATTTGTATCACCATCCAAGAAAAGCCTTGTTTATATCCTTTGCATCTTGGCACCCTGTACCCTAAGAGGAAGCATCCCCCGAGTGTCCATGCCCCACATGCATTTCCTTGCATTGAGCATAGGTATGTTCCATTGTTTGGAGCCATTTGCTTACTTGCAACACTCATTTCCTCTCCTGTATCATGGAATTTATTTTCCTATGAAAAAACAAAAAAAGACAGGCGAGAAAAGAACATTATCTCATATTGGCAGCAATCATGTCACCTTTGAACAAAGAACAAACTTTTGAGTCCATTGTCTTCCAAAGTTTGGGTTTCATATGACCTTAGGAAGATGAGCTCATTACTTAGAGTTTACTCCTCCAAATGGTTATTCTTCCAGTCCCTATGGAAATTTCATTGATGCCTCCTACATCACGAAGATTTATCATCAAGTCTATGTTTCATGAGTTATCCATATGTCCCATGCTCTTGTTCAAAGGATTTCTATAATATTGTGTTGGCCATTTCTAAAAAATATTGACTTTGCATGTCGACCATACCCTTAGTGTGAGAATCACATGAAGTTTTATTCATACCATGCACCCTGGTCCTACTTTCATTATGGGTAGGTAAACTTGAACCCAACAGTCGACATCTCCTCATTAGTCGTTGACTCGGGGGTTTCCCTTGTGTTCGACAGAAATAAATCTATTCACACATTGGGATTTGTGCAATGTTTTAGATGCCATTAGCCTTATTGATTGTTTCCTCACCTATGTCGGTAGTCTTCCTCATTGTCTTCTATTTAGAGGGTCTCTTTAGTGCACTACTTGCATCTGGTGCATGTGGGAGACACACAGGGTCATTGGTTCTTGAACATCCTCTTGATCCGAGTTCCTCCAAATCATCAAGTTGTTTCTTTGTACCTCATGTTGACTGATGAGAGATTCCTTAATGCTCCCCTTTCATCGGTTTTCCTTTCATCGACTTCATCTCATCTATTCTAGAAATGAGTCCTAGATTCCTATGAGTACCTAGAGGCTTGCAGTCGTTAGTGGTAGGTTCTCCCACCATCGACAATTGAGAATACATCAATGTCTCTTGATCGATGGATTCTTCAAGTGTTCGACCTCAACACCTTTATTCATACTTGTAAGAGTGTACTCGATGCCCTGATAACTACTTCCATTATCGGTAGGTTGTCTTGCACTTGTTAATAGTATACATTAATGACCATTAATCAAATAAAGTCTCAATGTGTTCGACCTCAACTCCTCTATTCACATGATGTATACTTGCACCTTTGGTAGATAGTGTAGAGAAGACATTCATCTTACAATAACAACTTCCCTAATATGTTGTTGTATTTCATTGGACCAATACCTATATGACTTATTTGATCATGGGAGATCATATTGTACTCCATTGTATATAGGTATCTTCAAATTGATTTTGAGACTGGTTTCCACTAGGCCTTGTTTGTGACTATGACAACCTATGGAATTTGTTTGCTTTGTATTTCCTATTCATGGCCATGAACAACTATTTGATATATTTCCACATGGATCTGCAGTGTAATTCAGACTAGCAGCCATGTGTACAAATTCATTATGGATTGTACTATTCGCATGAGTAACTAGTACTTCCAGCTAAGTCTCCATTACTCCACTTCTAGGAATTATAATGTATTTCAGCCATCGTAGATACCCCTCTGACCTCACACATTAGGGGGCATATGTTATAGAAAAAATTTCCTCACTCCGTGCAACTTTCATGGATGGCCTTTCCATTTCCCTATGCAGACTTGAAGTCCCCTTTTGTACCTTCCAGAGCCAAAAAATCATATTTTTCCACATATACGTGCCCTACTAGTTAGACAGCATGTGTATACACGGGTTTCTCTATTACAGCTCGCATACATCGAGTTTTGTGCTCAAAATTAAAAACTGTGTCGGGTTTCCATGTCACGTCACAAGATCCATGATCCTTGAACTTCCATATACTGGAAACATTCCGAATTGGCCCTTCAATTCCACTTGAAGTCTATAAATTGGGCCATATCCAAGCCTTGGAAAAGATAGAGTTTAACTTTGAGAGAAAAGATACTTTGAAGAAATTTCAATTCACATTGAGTCTGCATCCCTCTATCGTTAAAAGTATGAACTCAATGTTCATCCCCCAAGCTCTTCCTTCTTTGATGGAGAACCTCATTGTCTCCTTTATATGAGCTTTCCTTTGGTGGAGGATTGAAGTGGTTGAGGCCCAGCTGGAGGGACTTAGTTTTTCGGTTCTAATGTGTTTTGGTACAAAAGTTTGTCACATATGTACTTATGTTGATTATTTTAATAGAAATACTCTTTTCTCATCCAATTGATATCTTGAAAATATTTGAATTATTATTCCATGGGCATGTTTTTCATGTATGTTAATGGATTATGATAATCTATATGCTAACATTATATATTATCACCATATTCTTGTGTATCTTGGTTGTTGAGGACAAGTTGCAGGTATAAATCTTTGAGTTGTGTGCTCAATGATGGTCTTCATTGAACATATGGACAAGGTAGGCTCTTGATCTTTTCCTATTAGCATTTCATTTATATAGCATACTTGATATTAGAGTTGATTTCTGCATGTCATTCCATTTGTTGTGGTTTACCCCATGCCATAGAGAGATTTTACTTGTAGCAAATATATAGAGGTATTGGATGTGAGAATGTGAGGAATGGTGAGGAAAGGTATAGGTCTATATTATGGTATGAGTCTAGGTCTTGACATGCCTTGCTAGGTCTAGGTCAAGGGAATTTCTTTCCTTACCACGCCTTTCCTTGAAATGTATCAAACTTTCTAGTGTGTGATAGTGTGAGAGGGAGAGAGAGGAAGACAAAGACGGTAGGTAGAGAGTGAGTGTTTTAGAGTGTGAGAGGTAGAGAGAGAAATACATATAGGGGGGGTAGAAAGTGTGTATGCGATATTGTGGGGGGGAGAGAGAGGGGAGTTAGAGAGTGAGTTTGTTATAGTGTGGGTGGGAGAGAGAGAAAGACATAGAGGGGTGATAGAATTTGTGTGTGCCAGAGTGTAGGAGGGAGAGAGAGGAATAAAAAGAGGGGAGGTAGAGAGTGAGTGTGTTAGAGTGTGGTAGGGAGAGAGAGGAAGACATAGAGGGTGGATATAAAGTGTGTGTGTGAGTGTGTGGGAGGGAGAGAGAAAGGCATAGAAGGGTATAAAAGAGAGAGTGTGAGAGTGTGATAGGTAGAGAGGATAGAGAGAGGTAGAGGTGTGATAGTGTGAGAGGTAGAAAACTATTGCCACAGTAGAAAATTTTAACCCACAAAACAAGCAAGTAAACCACCCAAAAAGTGCACTGAGGATAGTATATTATAGGTGCAATTTATTAGAAACTTTTGATGGTTGAAAAGTGAGTTATAATCAAAGTAGAGAGATATTTTATATAGCCCTAATGGTTTTATCTATTATTGAGTTATAGCTCCAAGAATACAAGGAAAAACAAGACACCCTAGAGGATTTAAAAGCCTCAAAGCATCAAGAAAAGACTCCAACTTGAACAATATCAATATATCTCTAAATCATGTATACCAATGAAAAATTCAGACTAGTGCCTTTAAAATCTAGGTGAATGGAGTCTTTAAAGCTTGAGTTAGATCAACAAAATCCCTAGGGTTGTAAATCCTCTTACTCCCTAGTGAATGCAAATAAAACTAAGGTAAATCTAGGAGGGTGTACACCCTTATACTCCTCCTAACAACATTGCAATAAATGACTTATAAACTAGCAATGAGATGAAACTTGATGGAGGATGTATGCACTTATACTCCTCCTAATGTTTCAACCAACAATAATCACGAAACAAGCAAGAAGAACTAATAATTGCATATTTTCCTTACCAATTCCACGAGAGATGCAAGATCAAACCCTAGTTCACCAAGTAATGACCATTCATAAGCAATAGAAGAAGTCTCCAAGAGGTACGCACCACCTTAGCTCAACACTTCACCAAGAGATATCACCAAAAATAATTTGCACAAGAGAGAGATACTAAATTTCCCAAGTAGGCCGCAAATTTCAGCCACAATAGTCTTCTCACAATGAGAGAGCATGATCAAAATAAAATATAAGTGATCATTATTTATACAAATCCTCTTAAAAGTGTTTTTCCACTTAATTTTAGGGTAAACCACAAAGTAAGGGGTCAACAACCCTTACATTTCCCCTTTACAATTTAAATTTTATTTTGCACATAAGAAACCCTAAAATAAACATGACATCACCCTTCTAGGGAAACAATTTGGCATCAAGAAGAGGAAGTTGGGCTTGAATATGACATGTTGGGCCTCAAAAGGCCTCTTAGTCAAGTGCTATGGTCTTCTTTGTAAACTCAAGGTACTATTCTCCATCAAAATATGCCAAGTATCAACCAAAAACATCACCACCACCAAAAACCCTAGCTCATGCATGACGTCACCCCAAAAATGTGGTGTTCTAGCCTCCCAAGGCAGGTCATTGGGGTGATTAATGGATAGGAAGAGTCCTCCAAGGTGACTCTCAAGCCTCCCAAGTTTTCCATAATTTTCCAATGTGTGGTCCATGGTATCCAACCTGTGGGCTTTAATCCCCAAGGAAGCCCAAGCTAGGCTTGTTCTTCCAAATCTATCCACCAACTAGGTCCTACAAAGACAATGAATACACCCTATATCAAGTCAAATGCATCATGATAAGTAAAGAAATTCAACAAAATATCCATATAAGAATGTACATCAAAACCACCTCATCAAAATAAAGAAGTGCTAAAAAACCCTATCCAATTTTTCAAGTTTAGGTATGGGAGGGTTGACAAAGAGACCTATTGGGTGAATCGTACCTCAATTTTATGAGTGTTTCCCAAGTGGACCCATCTCTAGGTCATGTGGAAAAAGTGACATGGATGGGGGCAAGAATTTTTGGCATGGGGTTCATGACATACAAGAGATCGTAGTGTCTCATTTATGGGTGCCTTCGTAGAGTGTGTTGCACCTTCAGTTTCAATGCAACCTTTTTTCTAAGCCCATTTATTGCCTTTTTATCTTTTAAGATGTTTCCAGGTTGAATCCAAGGTGGGGATTCTACCTAAGCATGAAAAACAATTCCCACCTTGACTCTACCCTAGTCACATCATGCTTCCCAAAGTTGAATACAATGTATGGGGCTTCTACCTAAGCATGAAAAACATTTCCCACACATGCTCTACCTTGGTTGGCATTTTGTATTAGTTATTTTTTACAGGCCCCATCAGTTTCTTATGAGAGACATTTTAATGTCCATGGGATCCTTTGGATAGCATCTACAATGTTCATGATTGTATTTTATCTTTTTCAAGCTACAAGCCTATGGGCCTTCAACCCCTTCTTCCCATGAAATGAGGGACAATCCCTTCTTGGGTCAATACACCCGAAAATCCAAAAAGATTAGGAGATGAGGGGTTGAAGTGTGGAAAGTGGTAAGTATGGTTGGGAATGGAACAATGTCCTATCAAGGGGACCTCCCAGTAGTAAACCTATCCCTAAGGCTAACCACTTACTAGGGCCCAATGTCAACCACCAAGGTGAAATAGGGAAAATAATATAATTTCCAAGGAGACATTATATAATCAAAATCAGTTTTAAATGAAAAAAACTCAAATGCCTCAAATATTTAAATGATACTCACCATAATACCTAACGTGTACCTCATGGAGAAAGACCCAATGTCTTCCAGAAGCTAGTTGATGTGGTGGATACTCTCATGATGAACCTGAGATCTATGGTGGTGAAGTGAGCCTCTATATGCGCAAGTGGACACTTCTGGTCTAGTTGTCTCTCGGTACTCCATGTCTGCAACCTGATGGCCTCAAGACATCATCTCCTTAGTTATCCCTAGGAATTGGAGATAATAGTGACAAAGGAGAAAAATACAAAAATAAGAAGATTGGTAGACATTGCCACTTTTGTGGGAAAGATGATCATGTGGAGTCCAAATGTTTTAAAGAGATGGAATCTTTGGAAGCAACGATGAAGAAGCACAACATCATTATTGATTCTTATTCTTCTAACTCTTCTTCTCATGGACATTCCCTTTCTATTTCTGGTTTCTCCTTCAATGCAACTTCTACTTGTTCTTATAATGAGTGGCTTATTGATTCTAGAGCATCTGATCATATGGCTAAGGATAAAGCCATATTTTCTTCTCTAAATGAATGTAACACCAAGAAAATATTTGTTGGTGATGATATATATCTTAGTGTTGTAGGGTATGGAATTGATGGGTGTTATATATGCACTAAAAAGACACTAAAAACCCTCAATTAAATTTTCAACCCGGGGTAAGTAAACTTAGAGTTGTAGCAAAATATATGCCAAAGGTAGAAGGGTTGATAGGAGTATAGTCTAACTAAGGAAGGTAGCTATCTAAGGCTAATCTACTCAAGCAAGGCTATCTAATGAGCAAAACCTACTAAGCAAATTGAAACTATGTAACCTAAGTACTTTTGGGCCAAGGATCGATGGATAGTTCCTAAGAAAGCAAGTAAAACCCTATGTAAAGCAAACTAGTTCAACAATAAGCAATAAACAAACTACTAAGCATAATAAGAAAATGACAAAAGAAAACTTCTTTAACTTTCCAACCTACATTCAATGAGCAACTACCCTATGAAAGAAAATAAATAAGCAAGTAAGAAAAAGCACCTATCTAACCTATTGAATCAAATAGACAAGTAAGAAAAGACACCTAACTAACCTACTAAAGAAAAAGACAAGTAAGCAAAGGCAACTAACTAGCCTACAAAAGAAAAAGACAAGTAAGAAAAGGAAACTAACTACTGCAAGTAAAACTTCTCATTGAACAACTATCTAGCCTAAGAGGCAAGTGAACTAAATGCCTAATGCAAAACTATTTCTAATGCATGAAAGGAAATCTATTCTATTGAAAGAAAGAAGAACTAACACCTAATTCTTATTCTATGTTAAGCAAACTACTATCTAATCTATCAAAACAACGTCTATCTATCCTACAACAGCAATAAAACTTTATTCTAACCTATGAAAGCAAGAAACTATATCTATGAAAGCAAGAAAATTATCTTTTAACCTATGACAATTCAAATATAATGTTGGTGGTTGTGTGAATGTCTTCGGTGTCGGATGATATCTCAATAGCACTTGACAACAAAGGATAATTCCAGTGGTATGAGCTCAACACTAATCTCAATGGCAAAGTGAAAGGTATGGATTAAACAATCCAATGAGAGTTTAACCATGACAAAACAATGTTAAATACCCTGCATATTCATATATGAACCATCAACAACATAACAAGATCATCATTTATACTTCTATACTACATAAGAAAAACTAGATTCAACCATTAACTAAGAAATTCAATTGCATTTTAATCCTAGGAAAGGAAATTACATAAATAAAATTATACTACATCTATTCTAACAATTCAAACTGCAAGAAAAAATGCTTAAAAACAGAAATTAAAAGTAAACTAACAATTACATTAACCAACAGCTAGCTAAGCCAATTCTACATAAAAATGAAATAAGAAAGCTATGATTAAAAACTGAAATCAATTCTATCCATCCATCAAACCCTTGTCAAAGAAAACCCAATTAAAAACTATGTTCTATTCTAATTAAAAATCTGTTACAAACTTGATTCTACAATTATAAATGAAAATGTAATCTAATATCTAACTACACATGGGGTTAGTCTAGGGATCTGCAGATCCATTCCTAACTATAAGATCAATTCATGTTAGCACAAGTCTTCATACTAACCTACAAAAGAGAGTTAAATTAATTTAAACTACAACAGCAAGTTAAATAACAAAAGAAAAATGCATGTACAAGAAATAAAGAGAGACAACTAAACTAAAAAAATGCATAAATAAACTAAAGAAGAGTTACCAGACTACTGGTGGCCCCCCCAGCAAGTCGTGGTCACTCTTTAGAAGAACACCACGAGCTTAACAAGGCGAATCCACCATTAAAGCTTGAAAACGCAGTTCTAGCAATGTAAAAGATCAAAACAGAGAAAAAATGAATTTGTCTCTAATACACCGGTTCTTCTCCTTGGTTAACAATATTATGATCATACTAGCAGTATTTATAAGATTATAGACCAAGTGGTTGACCACAAGAGGGTCTAACCACTTCTAATTTCGGCAAATTACAATAAATGATGCCCTAACTGACAAAACGGAGCAAGCCAATAATCGCCTTCTTTGGACAACTGAAATCAAGTTGTCTTGAGCTTAGTAGCTGGAGGGGACGATCATGAAGAAAACCCATGTGCTCTATTTGTCCATCACTGGCCGCCAATGCCATAACCACCAACTCGCCTTACGTTTTTGTGCAATATTGGGTGTTGGAATGAGTGTCGGATCGGGTACCGGAACGAGTGCTGGATCAAGTGCCGGAACTAGAAACATGGTGTGTTTTGCCCTGTAACAACAGAAAAACACGAATTAACTCTTGGAAATCATAGAACATGATGAATTAAACTTTATTTAATCATTAAACATGAATTACATGTACCTTATGCCGATCATACCATTTTATCATCAAATTCTCCAAAAAGATCCTTCAAAAAATGAAAAACACATATATACATATGGAAAAAGTGTATAATAACCATCATGAAAATGATCATTTCTCGGGCCCAACAAGAACAATTAAGGTATATAATGGTCATTTCAATGATGTATTATGTGTTCCAAGTTTTTCCCGCAACCTTCTATCAGTGTATCAAATCACTCATTCAGGTGAAGGTAAAATCGTAGATTTTTCATGTAACAAAGTTGTAATCAAGGATATAAAATATCCTAAGCAAGTTATTGCAATTGGAATTGTTGACGATGTTACCAGTTTGTACAAGTTTGACAACTTTGGGTCATCATCCTTTCCATTAGTTTTTTTTTCTCATATCAATGAATTGAGAAAACTTTGGCATGAGTGATTTTGTCATCTAAAGTATGACTCATTGTAGAAACTATGTAATCAACAGATGGTGACTCGTCTTCATCGTGTTTCTTGTAGAGATGGTGTTTATGTTGGTTGTGTTCTCGACAAACATCATCAGGACAGTTTTGAAAAACGTGCCTCTTGGCATGCCTCAACCCCTTTGCATCTTGTTCACAGTGACTTGTGTGGTCCACTTTCTTCTCCTTTTTTTCGGTGCAAGTATTTCTTAACTTTCATTGATGACTTTTCCAGACACACTTGGGTTTACTTCTTAAAACTTAAGAGTGTTTTTGACGATTTTTTGGCCTATAAGGCCCTTGTAGAAAAGAAATATGGATATCGACTTCAAAGTTTAAGGAAAGATAATGGAGAAGAGTATGTGAACAATAAATTTACAAGTTACTGCACTGCACAAGGAGTCCAAATGCAACACATTGTTCCATATACACCACAACAAAATGGTGTTGTTGAGAGAAATAATTGTACACTAAAAGAAATGGCTAATTGTATGATCCAATATAATGGATTAAGTCCTAATTATTGGGCGGAAGCCATTAACTGTGAAAATTACATAGTAAATTGCACTCCAACAAAGGATGTTCAAAATATAACACCAGAAGAAGCATGGAATAAAATTAATCCATATGCAAGACACTTTCTTTTATTTGCTAGTGTATCATGGTCTCACATTTCTAATGAGAAAAAGAAAGCTTTACATCCTAAAAGTGACAAGTGTATTTTTGTTGGATATTCTAAAGATGTCAAAGGTTACAGGCTTCTTCAAACTCGTTCCAATGAAGTTATTATTAGAAGAGATATTAAATTTGATGAAAATATATTGGCCTATGAGCCTGATTTGACATTTGTACCTTCTTCAACCTATGATCCATCTTCAACGTTTGTGTCATCTTCTTTTCCTATTCTAGTTTCTTATTCTTCAGATAATGACAGTGCAGATGAAAATCCACCTCTTCCTTTTCACCTTCCTCTAGATAATTCCATTGAACTTGAACCTACACCAACACCATCTCTTCCTAGATGGTTTCATTCAACATGAGAATTAACTGGTGATCTTGTCGGTGATCCTTCATATCAGCATCAAACTCTTTCACAGTTCCAACGAGCCTCTTCTCTTTTGGTTCAAGTTTCAGAGACCCGTGATCCAAAGAAATTTGCAGAACCTTCAGGTCATCCAGATTGGGATACAATAATGAATGAAGAGTATCTCTCTTTAATGGTGAATGATACTTGAAATGTTGCACCTCTTCCGAAAGGAAGAATTTTTTTTATATGTAAATGGTTCTATAGAACTAAGTATACATCATATGAAAGTGTTGAAAGACACAAGGCTCGGTTAGCTTCCAAAGTATTCTCCAAAGTTGAAGGCATTGACAATAATGAAACTTTTTCCCTCATAGTCAAAATGAATTCCATCCACCTTGTTCTATCCATCATTGCCTCACATAAATAGGAGGCCCATCAGATCGATGTTAAATCTTCCTTATTGCATGGGAATTTGTAAGAATAAATATACATGGAACAACCTCCTAGCTATTTCTACCATGACTCTAGCCTTGTATTTATCCTTAAGAAATATCTTTATGGTATTAAGCAAGCTCCTCAAGCTTGGTATGCCAAAATGGACAACTTTCTTCTTGACACTAGCTTTTCTAGATGACATTCTAACCCCAATGTTTATACCAAGAAATTAGGAACCCATCTCATAATCATTTTTCTTTATGTTGATGATATTATCGTCACTGGTAATGACCCTAAACTTTTTAAACCATGTAAAATCCATCCTTAAGAAGAAATTTGAAATGACCGACTTAAGTTATTTTCACTATTTCGTTGGCCTCCAAGTTTTGAAAACCAAGGAAGGAATTTTTTTTCCTAGTCTAAGTGTTCTTGTGACCTTCTTCATCGCTTTCATATGGAAGATTTAAAATCATCCTCTGTCCCTTCCAATCTAGAGTCAAAATTGCTGCCACCTATACTTCTTCCAAATTTGATGCCACTTTGTACTGTCAATTAGTTGGTAGACTTTTATACTTTACTCATACTTGTCTTGATCTTTCCTTTGTTGTTGGTATTGTTGCCTAGTATATGAAAACACCCCATGAAATCCATTAGAAATATTCTAAAAGGATATTTCGGTATGTTCGGGGTACCAATCATTTTGAGATACATTACAGATCATGGGGGACTCCTCTATTGGTTGGTTTAAATGATTGATATTGTTTTGACGACCTTGATGATCGAAAGGATACTACATGGTATGTTTTCAGCCTTCATTCATGACCTGTAACTTGGGCCTGTAAGAAACAATAGTATATTTATCTTTCTTCAACAGAAGAAGAGTATTGAGCAATGGTTAATGCAAGTCAAGAAGCCTTGTGGCTTCAATAGATTCTTTCAAAGTTTGGATTCCAAAAACAACATCCGACCACCCTATGGTGCAAAAATCAGAGTATCATCAAGCTCGCCAAAGATCTAGTTCAACATCAACACAACAAACACATCGATTTTCACATGAACTTCATCAAAAAACTCATTCATGATCAAGTTATTGAAGTGTTATTTTTCCCTACAGAAGATCAAGTTGCATACATTTTCACAAGGTCTCTTACAGAAGAAAAGTTTTCCAAACTTTGATATATGTTAGGAGTTCATGAATTTGTCATTAAGGGGGGATGGGATCTAATTCCTCCATCCTTATCCTATTGTGTCACCTTTGTAAATCCTTCAATCTTATCCCGATTTTTTTCTTAAGGGGTGATGTTAGGATATTTAGACACTTAGGAGTTAGTTAAGATCAAATTGGTATAATGTGTTGTTAGGTAAAAATGGATTTCTTAGTGTGTTTCCTTAGTATGCATTACTATGCATTTGTAGTTAGGTAATCCAACGGTCACGACATGTTCCCAACATAGATTGATTTGAAAAATCATATTCTCCTCGATATTAATGGATACATTGCTATGTGGATTAACACTTGATTGGTCCATGATATCTATTTAAAGAGCATGGAGGGTCATTTTCCAATGATTGATTGTGAGAAACTCTCTTGTAAATCTCTTTGTGATATTTTTCTTTTGCATTAATAAATCGCTCCAAGTGGCCACATTGGCTAGCGTCGTGGATGTTTCTTTGTAGGGGTTTTACCATGTCAAAACACCGGTGTGTTGATCTTTGATTTGGTTGTGTGCGTGGTTATTAGAGGTGTTCGTCCTCCGTTGGAATAATTGTATTGTCAAACATTTACACTATCATGAGGCTTGGGTTCTCTTCATCTATTTTGTGACTCCGACCTTGTCATGAATGTCTTAAATAGTGTTGCTTAGTTACACAATGTTACACTCGGTCCACTATAAAATAAACTAAAAGACACTTCCAACTTGTTCACCCAGATTTGATTCACTCGTATCTTTTGGGATTTGAACTAGGTCATAGATGAACTCTCAAAACAAGGTCTCCATATCCCTGAAAATATGGTTTTTCTTTAGAAGTTTCTAGATGGGCAGACTTTTTCCTATACTCACTTCTTTTTAAATGATTTTCATTGAGGATTTATGCTTTTTTCCATTACTATCATGACTGGGTTATGGTCATAGATCTTGGTTTTGAGAATTGGGTTATTTACCCATTTGTTAAGTATAGGATGATATGTTTTTTGGAAAATCCGATTTCCTCTCATTTGGGGGACAATTTTTTTGTTGTGCAACTGCACCCAAAAATTGTATTTACCTTCATATTGAATATAAATACATTTTTTTTTATCTAGGTTGATGTTAGTAGTAGGTCAGTTTCTATCAAGTTTGGATTCACTCAATTGTTGGATTGAAGTACTTTAACTAGTTCTTGGTTTTTAAATGAACTGAAGGATGTGTATTTTGATTTCTATAGAAATAGAAAATATACAATATTTTTCTTGGAAAAAAAATTATGTTTTTTCCTTGGAAAAAAATAAAAGAATATAATAATATAAATATAGTAAATTAATAATTATATTTTAAAGTTAAAATTTAAAATTTCAATACTCAATATTAAAAATTAAAATTTTAAATTTCAATACTCAATATTAAAAACTAATATGTAACTTCTATAAAACAAAGATCTTCTCCTCATTAGAAATTCCCCACATGAAAATTGTTGATTTTTGAAGATTTATTGTCATGCCTAGTTCTTTACAAAATAGTGCCATGATGTCTCTAAACTTTTCAATCACAATTTTAGATCATTCATCCACAAACAATAAATGAGTGATACTGCATGAAGTGCCTATTTGAACTCCTTTGAAACTACCATTACCTGAAACCTCTTTTAGGATCCTAGTCACTCCTTTAGCAACTAGAAGAAAAAGGAGGGGAGAATAGGGGGGATGGTATGAGAAAAGGGGATGCTTCCACATTTATTAAAACAACAAAATATGAATAAGTAATGCAGTTCATTACCCAACTTACAAATTTATGATAGAAACCCAGATGAATGAGGATACCTCTAAGATATAACCATATTTCCCTATCATAGGATTTGGATAGGTCCACTTTCATCACCATCGATCTTTGATTCGTGATTTTAATTGTATGTTTAACATCTTTATAAATCCCTACAACCTCATGAATTTGTCTTCCCTCTAGAAATCCAAACTGTTCTTATGATATTTTCCTTGACATGATTATTTTTAGTCTTGTTGCAATAATTACCTTGGAGATGATTTTGTATATATAGTTCCATAAGGAGATTGATATGAAATTCCCAAAGGATGTTGGATGGTCATCCTTGGGAATCAAATAAAAAAACATTGTGTTTAAGGCTCCTTGCATCTTCCCATTTGTTCTAGTATCCTCTACCATCCTTCTTAAGTCATCTCCTATAAAATTAAAGAGACCTAAAAATAATTCCATGGGGAAGCCATCTAGCCCTATAATTGTTTCCTTCCAAAAACTTTAGAGAGTATCAAGCAACTCTTCTTTCCCCACTTCCTCCATCAAAACCTAATTTTCTTTAGGATTGATAAAGATTGGAAAAGAGTTTGACATTTTTATTAACTCCACTATAGTGGCATGAGAGTCTTCTTTGAAGAAGGTTGAGAAGTAATTTACACCTACTCTAGCTACATCATTGAATTTGTCTTCCCATGAACCATATCCATTTTTAATTCTCCAAACCAAATTAATATTCCTACAATGATAGGAAAATGTATGAAAGAAGTTTGTATTTGTATCTCCTACCTAAATCCACAAAGCTCTTCTTTTAAGTTTCCTTTCTTTCTCTTTCTCCATGAGGATTTTCCTTTTTTTTTCCTGCAACAATTTGACCTTTGATTTATGTTCCCCTATTAAAAAACTAAAACCTTCATTATTGTAGAGAGATTCCAAAGCTTCCTCTACTTCCTTGATGGTTTTGTCATCCTTTTGCTTCTTTTCTTTGGTCCATTGCATAGCTATCATCTTGGATTTCTTCAGGTTTCAATGGAACTATATAGTAGTGGACAATATTGAGTTTCCATTATAAGGTTCTCATATTTATTTAATATTGATTATAAAACTCTCATATGTTATCCATTCAGGGTTCATCTTGAAAGCACTAGTAGACTTTCCTTGGACATAGGTTATTTCTAGGATGACTGGATTGTGATCGAAATCACCTCCTAAGGAAATCCATTGTCTTATATGATTTACTTCATCAAGAAGATATTTTTAAATAAGGAAATGATCAACTCTCTTAATAATGTGTGACTCTCCAATTCTTTTGTTTTTCCATGTTGGAGACAATTTTGTAGGCACGAAATTTAGTAGACCTACTTCTTCCAACTTTTTAATAAAATAACCATCCATACAATCCTTTTCTGTAGCTATTCCTCATGCGTCAAATGCTCATAGAGTAAAATTTAGGCCCCCTCCCACCACTACTAACCTCGTTTGTAGTCAATCCATGTGAAAAACCTTGTCCCAATACTCTATCCTGTCAAAATATATCCCATAGATGTTCAATAGAGTAATATCTTTCTTGAGATCCAAAGAGAACATGGAAGTACCTAGACTTATTGTGAAAGCCCCAAAATTAGTCAGATTGAAAGAGCATCTCTTCTTCAAAGATGTATTTCCTCTCGATCTTCCAATATCACCAATAAAATAAACTCCCATCTACCTAAAATTTTATAGATTTCTTGAATGGTTTTCTCCCCTCCGGTCGCAATATCTTGTAGAAGAATGATAGAGGGGTTAATTTCCTTGAACAATATCTTTAGGGCCAATTTTTTTGAAGGGTCGGACAACCCTCTGTAGTCAAGGGTCATGGGAATGATTGGATCCATTTTAGGGGGGATTTTGTCTAAGGGACCCTATCAAGGAAAGTTTTATTCAACTTTTTACTTGTTAGGTAGTTTGGTTCATCTACAAACCCCAAACCCCCTACCTCCTTTCGATGGAAATTAAAGGTTCCTTTACTCCTTGACCTTAGATTATTTTTCACTGATTCCATGGGATATGGGAATCTATGGTTGTTGGAGTCTTATATATCATTATTTAATACTTTAGAGGAATCAAAAAGTGGATTTCTATTCACAAGGCCTTCCTCTATCAAAAGAATGGTAGTAAGAGGAGATGGGTTAAATTTTTTTATCCCTAAAAGGCTCGAGAGTGGGCCAATAAAAAACTACACCCCAAGATCCAAAAACTAAATGTTCACATGAATTCCTTTTGTTTTAAATGACATACTAATTCGACTTACTTGAATAAAGATGGCAGTCCTCATTGAGAAGGATTCAACCATCAACAATTCATTGGGTTATCTTAGTTCCATAGGATGAATGAGTGTTTACCTATCACCTTTGTGGATTCCATTGGTAACAACATTTTCCTTCAAAATATTCATATAATTTGTGTTTAGAATCTATTCTTTGGAGTTTTCCTCTTGTATAGATGTATTTTCTTTATATACCCATATTTTCCTAGAGACTAAGTGAGTGCATTTTGTTGTCAAATGGCCATAGCTATGCATTATCCAAAACTAGAGGGTGTTCCTTCATAGTATAAATTTAACTTAAAATTGTATAATTATATTTGAATTTGCATGGAAGTTTCTATCCCTTTGCGAAGATCCAAACCATCTAAAGTGAGAGATATATTCATATTACCTGATTCTCTATATGAAAAATCCACCTCATAGTAAATTCCTAATCCATTTCCAATTTCTTGAATGACTTGTCCAGGTCACAAGATCAAAGAAAGGCTCAGAATCCTTACCTAAGTCAAGTTGATGTCCAAGTGGGATAAACCGACATTAAAGTTGATAAGCCACTTTTTTAGAAAATGGATTGAGGTCCCCATCTCAACCTTTTGTTTAGGGTATCTTCCACCTCACCCACAAACTGAAATGTTCATACTATACAACATTGTACAAATATAATGACTTGAAGGGATTAACCAATAAGGGGCACAAAATTGGTTTTTGTCCAAAATTTTAGAGTTTTTGGACTCATTATTCTACCTATAAATATTCCAAATAGGGAATGGTCCACCACATACAAAACCTCATTCAATATAGTCCTCTCACCTAGAGCAAGGTTGATAGGTTCCTACATTTTTTTAGCACATCAACATTGGTTTTTTTCCTCCCTCCTTAAGAATCTAGTGGGACAGTATTTTCTATGTCATTTATAGTGATACCACTCATGTGTTGGAATTCCAACATTCTTCCAGTGAAATCAAACAATGATACCTTTTCAAATGATTGTGACAAACCATAACTAGAATCCTAGAAATATATGCAAGTCTTGTCAAGAATAAAGTCATATGCAATGAAATCGTAACGTCATCCCTGTGCATTCACCTCACTTGTGCTAGGTTTTAATACCCGAGCGTCACTTAGATATATCCTTGCATATTTATTCAATAGTGTCCCTCTTCCACCATTTAAGGCTTTCGAGAGATATATTGTCCATAATTGTTGAAGTATCTACTAAAAGAAAATATTCCTTGGTATAAAAAATAAACATAGCCTTTTCCATATCACCAATGATGCCTATAGTCCCATCCTCTAGCATCCCTTAACCTAGAGATGTAGTCCATTATGGAATTGATGTGTCATCTGGTGGGTGATAAGATGTAGAATACCAAATTTGTTGACCCTCCAATGGGTCCTCTAAGTAGTTTAGGGCTTCATTTCTCCTCCTTCAACATTTTGGAAAGATCCTTTTAACTCTAGACACCATCACCATAGGTAGACTTAGAGAAAGGCTTGAAATACTTAGGTTTTAACCTAAAACCAAATGTATACAAAAAATAATCCTAGCAATGGATGAGGGCCAAAGTGGAAAGAAATCTTAATTCGTGGTGCAATAGATGGATATCTCGTGGAGGGAGGTTAAGTCTAATCAAAGAAATATTGAAAGCAACTCCAGTATATTGGATGTCCCTTGCATAGATACTAAAAGGAATACTAGCAAATATTAGAAGGTTATGTTATAGGTTCCTTTAGTTTAGGAAACAAGAGAAAAAATGTTTTTTCCTTGCATCATGGAAGAAGGTTGCACTCTCAAAGGGAAATAGTGGTTGGGACTTGAAGAATCCTTTTTTATTCTCAAAATACTTAGCAACAATTTTTTTTGGAGATTGACTAAAGGATCCGAGTTGCGGGAAAAGGTTGTAAAAGAGAAATGTATTGCTCTAGATAGTCTAATGGATCATGAATTTGGTCAAGCAACTACATAATGCCTCAAATGTGTGGAAAACAATTAAAGTTCATATTTTCAGTTGGTGGGAAATTGGTTGACATGGAAAGTGGGAAAATGTGATAGAATTCAAATTTATTTGGACCCTCGAGTTGGCAGAAAATAGAGGCATAGGCTATCACACCAATTGGTACATGAGCTATGCAACAAAGGATATTATATGTTACGATAAGTTATGAACTGGGATGGGTAAAATATATGGCACAAAGCCTGGTTGTCTTGGAGGGACTTAGGAATTGGGGAATAAAATGAAAGAGAATGGTAGATATACACAGATTCTTTAAAATATAGTAATGTCATAATTAGGCAAGAGGAAGACCAATTGGTTTGGTCCTTAAACCCATCAAGGGAATACGTACCAAAATTAGGATATAAGGTTCTAGTTGAGGAAATTAGAGAGGATATAGATTTCTGGTGATGGAAAGGCATATGGAAACTTAAGAGCCCTTCAAAATCAAAAATCTTCATGTGGTTGATCTTGAAGAATGAGGATCCTATCTGGGATATTCTACAAAAAAAATAATATTTTGTTGGGCCTGAAAGGTGTAGTCTATGCCAACAAACAAAAGAAACAAATTCTCACCTCTTCATGACCTTCCCCTTTATGTTAGAATTTTGGAGGGAAGTGGAAATATTGATAGGACACCAAGAGATCGGTATGACAACAAGGTCTTAAAACGGGTTAGATCCCTCCCCTTAAACATTGAATGGGGATTTTAGTTGGCTGGAAATCTGAAATTGTTTGAAAACACTAAGAATTTGCTTTTGTTAGGGACCTAACCTCCCTAACCCCTCACGTAGGTAGAATAATATTTTCCATGTAATAAAGGCCAATATTAATAAGGCTTAGTAATAAGGAAGAATAAGTCAATTGTAAGAAGACCTAATAGAAGCTTCCACTTCTAGAAGATATTACTCTAGAATGTTCTTTTGGTAGATAGATTTAGTATAAATAGGAGTCGAAGGTATGAGAAGATTTGTGTTGAGAATTATTGTAATAGAGCACTGCTCTGTTGGAGGTTTCCCTCTCTAAGAGGCAAGTGAACATTGTTTCCTATCAAATAAAGGTATTTTTTTGGTGTTGTGGTTTCATCTATTGTGTTGTTTCATTGTTATTCTCTACAATATTTATGTTTTCGGCTAATATAATATATATGGTACCTTACAAGTGGTATCATATCACTTTCCTTGGCAAAAATTTGTGGGTTATTTTTTTTTCAGGGTAGAGACATATTTCGGCATCTTAAAGCTACAGAGATTTGTCATTCAACACATAAATTTGTGTTAAGGGAAGCATACACGTAGGAACTACAAGTGGTTCTTAAGCACACATTGTTGGCCACCCTTGTAACCCTTGTTGGTAGCCCTTCAAGTGGTAGCACATTAGACAACACCTGTATATGGATCGGCCTAGATATCATGAATCCCTTCATAGATCAATCAATCGGTTACCTGAATGCTATAGCGCCACCAAGAATAGAACTCGGGAAGATACTCTCTAATACTTGGGTAGTCATCTAGTACAACTAAGGGAACGGTCTAGCCTCCTTAGTTGGTTCCCTGAGATATTGGTCTAAGTACTACTATTGGACCTCGCACGTATATCAGAGAGATATAGCACAGGGAAAAACCTTGTCTGTAGAAACCCTCAATACCCTAACCCTTGGGATGGAAACTAAAACAGAACAGACAAGATCTATTGTCATGCAACTATGCCTCTCACATCCTAGTTTTGAAATTCCTACACATTTCTCCCTATTAAGCATTTGGTCATTTTGTCATTGCAATATTATTCAGATCGAAGTACAAATACGTAGGATTTAAAACAAAAGTATGGATCTTTTTGGCACCATTATTTGAGACCTATTCCATTGGATTCCTCTCTTCTCCCTGATTGTAGCCATACCTATCATTTTTCAAAATTTTTTTCCCATGGACCCGACCCCTTCCCAGAACCCCTATTGGTAATCTGTCCCATTGACTTCCTCTGTTTGCATTGATTGTAGTGGTTCCACTCACTAGTAACTCATTTCTGTGTGGTCCCACTTTTCCTCCTGTCTAATCCCCATGGCCTGCATTCGCAGCCAAGATTGGGAACATCATCTCACCACCTTGGACAAAGCTCATGACGAAAATCGAAGTGATATCTCTTCCATTTTGTCTAGTAATGGTAACCTCAACTCTTGGCTTGCTCTTCTCGAATCACTTCCCACATCCATCACTCAATTGATTGCCACCTGTCAGCAATGTCAGGATGCAATGAACACTTTGACTACCTTGGTTAAGACCACCCCAGATCCTTTCTCTTATTCCACACCTTATAACCCTGAAGGTTTGGAATCCTCCCAATCCACCTATTTTCCTCCCCACCACTTTCTTCTGGACCTGCATCCCCCTCATGTGGAGGCGAAAAAATTTGATGGCTTGGATCCCACAAGCTGGGTCACTCAAATGGAACACTATTTATCTTTGTACGACATTACTAATTAGTTGGAAAAACTAAGGTATGGTGTTCTCCATATAGATCTTGAACATTGGCAATGGTGGAAATGGAGAAAAAATTCCCTCCAAGGGTATGTGGCTTGGACACAATTTGTTGCAGAATGTTATGAACACTTTGACACTGACACCAACCATTTAGTCTGTTTGACAAAGTTGAAACAATCTGGCACAATGGAATATTTTATAGCTGCTTTTGAGAGACCAGATTTCCGCACAGAGGGCATGTCTGATACTTGTTTTTGAGAATTCTTTATCAATGGCTTGAAAGATGAGATTTGTGCCCACGTCCTCATGGCTCGCCCGCAAATTTGGTTAGAAGATACTAAAAGAGCTAATGAAACAAAACAAGTTGTCTCTTCTCAAACTAAAAAACCCTCCTTCATTCCTCGCCCTAAACCAGTCACTCCCACTCCTCCTTCCACTCCACTTAAGATCCAAAAATTGACCTAGGAAGAAATAGTTGAATGCCAACTCAAGGGCCTTTGTTATAATTGTGATGAAAAATATTTTCTTGGGCACAAGTGTAAGGAACAAAATATTTTTATGGTCATCTCTGAGGATATTTATAAAGAAGATGTCGAGGCTCCCCCTGTGGCTGAGTCATCTAAACCCACTGGCATGACTCCACCTTCCAACCCTCCAGAAGTTAAACCCGTCATTTACATGAATTCTCTCACTGGTTTCCCTACTGTCCAAACCCTCAAACTAATTGGTTACATTAAGCATATGAAGGTCATCATCCTTGTTTATAGTGGAAACACCCATAATTTTATTCATCGCCGCATTTCCCAAGAAACTAATTGTTATATCAGAGCAGTCAACAACTTTCAAATCATGATTGCCAATGGTGGGTCCATGAAATGTGGGGGCCATTGTGAAAATGTGTGTCTCCAAATTGGTCAGTACCACATGAAATATCATATGTTTTCTATAGACATGGGTGGTTGTGACATTGTGTTGGGTGTCGAATGGCTAAGGACTCTGGGTCCCATTCTCATGGATTTTAAGGAATTAACCATGCAATTCAACCAAGAGGGCCAATAGTATTAGTTACAAGGAATCACAGTAGTTTCCCCTGAGATCATCAGTTCACATCGCATGGAAAATATCCTAAAAAAAGGTCATTCTGGAAATATTGCACAACTCTATACCATTCACACCACTGAGACACCCTCTGTGTCGCCTGACGTCCAATCCATTCTCTCCAAACATCAAGTTGTTTTTTCCACTCCCCAGTGACTTCCTCCTTCTTATGGTGTTCATGATCATTCCACTCCCCTTGTCCCTAATAGGATTCCTCCCAATGTTTGTCCCTATCGTCACCCCTTTTCCCAGAAAAATGAAATTGAGAAAATTGTTCAAGAATTGCTCACCATAGGCGTTCTCTGTCCTAGTATGATCCCCTATTATTCTCCTATGGTCATGTTACTTAATAAAGAAGTATATTGGCACATGTGTCCTAACTTTCGAGCCCTCAACAAACTCACCATTAAAGAAAAAATTCCCATTCTTGTCATTGATGATCTCTTGGATGAACTAAGTGGTGCCTAGTTCTTTACTAAACTTGATCTTCGTTCTGGCTACCTCCATATACATATGAAAGAGGAAGAAATTCCTAAGACTACATTTCAAACTCATGAGGGCCACTATGAGTTCTTGGTCATGCCCTTTGGCTTGTGCAATACTCCCTCCACTTTCCAAAGCCTCATGAATCATGTCTTCTGTCCTTTTCTCTGTCATTTAGTATTAGTTTTCTATGATGATATTCTCATTTATAGTAAAACTTGGACAACCTATCTTGCTCATGTGGATCGAGTTCTCTATCTACTCTATTAGCACCAACTTTTCCTCAAACAATCTAAATGTTATTTTGGAGCCTCATAAGTCGAGTACTTGGGTCATGTTGTTGGCAAAGCAGGTGTCAGGGTGGATTCTAAGAAGATTGAAGCTATGCAGGATTGGCCTTGCTCCAAGAATCTCAAAATTTTGTGTGGTTTTCTTGATTCAACCGGATATTATCGCAAGTTTGTTAAGAATTATGAAAAGATTGTGGTGCCTCTCACTGCTCTCCTTAAAAATAATTCCTTCACTTGGACTCTCACAGTTGATCATGCCTTTCAAGCCTTGAAGGAAGCTATGTGCACCACTCATGTCCTGGCCCTTCCAGATTTCACGAAGACCTTTGTCTTGGAATGTGATGTTTTCGAGAGAGGAATTGGAGAAGTCCTTATGCAAGATGGTCGGCCTTTGGCCTTTACCAGCAAACAATTGTCATAGAGACATTTGGGCCAATCAATCTATGAAAAGGAAATGTTGGTCGTTTTTCATGCAATGGATCTCTGGCGCCCTTATCTATTGGGGAAATGCTTCCAAATTAAGACTGGTCATCAAACCCTCAAGTATTTTCTAGAGCAACGTCCTTCATCCCTGGAGCAACAAAAATAGGTGACTAAGCTATTTGGATATGATTATGATATTATTTACAAGAAAGGAAAAGAAAATGTTGTTGTTGACGCTCTTTCAAGAAAATATGAAGATGAAGGGTCCCTTTTTTTCCTCTCCTTCATTGTACTAGATTGGCTCCAAGTTGTTCACTAGGAATGGTTGCAAGATCCCAAAACTTTGCATGCGATCCAACAATTGCAAGCCAATTCTCCAGTTTCCCCAGTGTACTCTTGGCACAATCATGAGCTTCGCTACAAAGGTCGTCTATATTTAAGTAAACAGTCACAAATTAAATCCACGGTGCTTGCTGAGCTTCATGCTACACCCACAACTGGGCACTTAGGGTTTACCAAAACCTATGACTAGGTCAAACATTTTTTTTCTGGGATGGTATGAAACAGGACGTTCACACTTTTGTGGCAAAATGTGATGTTTTTCAACGCAACAAGGGGAAAATATTAAAATCCCCTAGCACACTACAACTACTTCTAATTCCACCCGCTATTTGGAGTGATATCTCTATGGATTTCATGTTTGGCTTACCTAAATCAGGCAATAATTCAGTCATCACGGTGGTAGTTGATCATCTTTCCAAGTATGCTCATTTTTGTGCTATTCAACACCCATTTACTGCCTCTATTATGGCTCAACTTTTCATGAATAATGTCTTCAAGCTTCATGGCATGCTTCATTCTATTATTTCCGATCAAGATCCCACTTTCACGAGCAATTTTTGGCAAGAATTGTTCAAGCTACACAACACCCAATTACATCTTAGCATCGCCTATCATCCCCAGACTGATGATCGAACTGAATTTGTTAACAAGTGTTTGGAAACATATTTGAGGTGTTTTGCATCTAAAAGGAAAAATCAATGGGATCAATGGTTACCACTAGCTAGATGTTGGTACAACACTTCTTACCATACAACTACTTGCATGGCTCCTTTTGAAGTAGTATATGGCCAAAATCCACCTTCATTTCTCTCATACATGCTCAGTGTCTCAAAGGTCCAGGCGATTGACCAAACTCTTACAGTTCGAGAGGATATTCTTCATACCCTAAAAGAGAATTTTGTCATGGCTCATAATCACATGAATCAACAAGAAGATCAAGGTTGTTTTGAACGTCAATTTGTTGAAGGAAACCAAGTGTTTCTTCAACTGCAACCCCATAACAAGACTTCACTCTAGGTCGACCATTGTCAAAAACTGGCACCCAAATTTTATGGTCCTTATATAGTTATCAATCATGTGGGACAGGTGGCCTATTAGTTATCTTTTCCCAGACATTCTAAGATCCATCATGTTTTTCATGTCTCCTGCTTAAAGAAGGTTATTGGAACTAAGTACCAAACTCAAACCATCCTTCCCGAGTTGGATGAAGAAGGCTCCATCTGGTTGCATCCACAAGAAATTTTGGACTAGTGTGAGCATCGTCTTCGTTAGCACACCATCAAGGAAGTGTTATTCCAGTGGAAAGACACAACTCCAACAGATGCCACTAGGGAGCCAGTTACCATTCTGCAACAATTTCCTCATCTCAAGCCTCAAGGACAAGGATGTTTTTAAGGGGGAGGGCATGTTAGGGACCTAACCTCCCTAACCCCTCATGTAGGTAGAACAATATATTTTCCATGTAATAAAGGCCAATATTAATAAGGCCTAGTAACAAGGAATAATAAGTCAAATGTAAGAAGACCTAATAGAAGATTTTGCTTCTAGAAGATATTCCTCTAGAATGTTCTTTTGGTAGATAGATTTAGTATAAATAGGAGTCGATGGTATAAGTTTTGTGTTGATAATTACTATAATAGAGAACTACTCTGTTGAAGGTTTCCCCCTCAAAGAGGCAAGTGAACATTATTTCCTATCAATAAAGGTATTATTTTGGTGTTGTGGTTTCATCTATTGTGTTGTTCCGCTATTATTCTTTGCAATATTTTTGTTTTTGGCTATTATAATAGATCTGGTACCTTACAACTTTAAAATATTGTTTCCATGCATTAAATATCCTAACTGCATACCCAAAATCTTATGATAAAGTTAATTTACACAGATCCAAAGAAATGGAAATTAACAAGTCCATTCCTTGTACTTTCTTTGATGGAGCTTCACGAGAAACTCCACCTAGCAATGGAGCAAGTGGAATACTATATATAACTCCAACACACAACATTTCATTTAAGGCAGACATTTGGTAGGAAACCAACAATTTCTTTGAACTAATGGATTTGAGGTTGTTCATGAGGATGGGGTCTCAAACATTCAAATCTTTGAAGATTCTTTGTTAGTTATTCAATGAATGTGAAAAGAAATTGCTCTGAGAAAATTCACATTTAGTATATTATATTAGTCTTGTCACACGTTTCCTTTTCCCATATATACAGGGATAGAAGCATGGTTGTAGATGGACTTTCTAAATATGGAATAAGTCTAGAATGTGGAACCTGGGTGGTCTTCTAACAACTAAAAAGGATTGTCTCAAAATATATTCATGACATGTGGCTTTGAAGGTGTCCTTTATTTTTTGTTTTACTCCTTTTTCATATATAAATATGGGATAGTAAGGTTTCATTCAAAACATTTTCTTTACATTTTCTTTAAATAGGGGATAGTATGGTTTCATTCAAAACATTGTATGGAATTTACAATTTATTTTAAAATATTTTCATTAATTATTTAGTTTTATTAAGAAAAATAAATATATTAATTATTTTTTTGGAAATTTACATGATTTTGATATTTAATATACAATTTAAAATATGATTAAATTTTTATTTCAATCAAAATAAATATATACATTTTACTTTTATTTAATAAAATTATTTTCATTTTATTAATATTATTTTTTTTGTTTGTTAATTTGTGCGGGACCTGTTGCCTACGCGATTAACCTGTGGCTTGAGAAACCGCGACTCAGGGGCATCTAAGCCGTCAAAATCACCCGGGGATCGCACCCGGCCTGAGCCACACCAACCCTTAACATGGTTGGATTTTTTGTCCCCACAGGTTTCGAACCGGTGACTTTAACATCACGGAGTGGCTTAACAACACAC
>JASDQU010945815.1:0-23779 GCA_032191745.1 Picea mariana
CTGTTTTTCATGTTTCATGCTTGAAGAAGGTGATTGGAACCAGGTGCCAAATTCAAATCAACCTTCTAGAGTTAGCTGAAGAAGGATCCATTTGGCTACAACCAGAAGCAGTTTTGGACCAGAGGGAGCATCGCCTGCATCAGAGAACCATCAAGGAAGTGCTAGTATAGTGGAAAGATATGACTCCAACAGATGCCACTTGGGAACCAGCTACCATTCTGCAGCAGTTTCCACATCTCAAGCCTTGAGGACAAGGCTGCTTTTAAGGTGGCGGACATGTTAAGGTCCTAACCTGCACATAGATAGATCAATGTATTCGGATGTAATAAAGGTCAATATTAATAAGACCTTTCAATAAAATAGAATAAGGCAGATGTAAGAAGACCTAATAGAAGCTTCCGCTTCTAGAAGGATCTTCCTCTAGATGCTTCTCTGAATAGACATATTTAGTATAAATAAGGGTCGAGGGTATGAAAAACCCTAGCTTGGATATTATTGTAACAGAGTGCTGCTCGACTGGAGGTTGCCCCCTCGAAGAGGCCTGTGAACATTGCTATCTGATTCAAAGTGCTATTTCTGTTGCTATTTCATATCTCATTTCTGTGTATTGTGAAGATTATGCTGGATATTTTACTGTTATTCTGTCATTTCTAGCATTTCATTTCTGTTCTGCATATTTTATATATCTGGTATCTTGCAATCGACAACAAGTCAAAGGTTGAGGTGGATCGACTAGGTAAAGTCAAAGTCGAAGAAATTGACAACAAGTTGAAGGTTGAGTTGGATCGATCAGGTAAAGTTGAAGTCAAAGAAATCGATAGCAAGTCAAAGAGGTCAACTGACAAGAGGTCGAGATGAGGGTGCATAGTAGCTGACTGAATACCGAATAGAGGTTGATTGGTAATCAACTGGTAAATCGAATTAGAGTAAACTGTAACAAAATCCTAAGATTCTTGGGAGTTTTATCTAGTTATATGCATGGATCTATAATTGTTTTTGGGCGCCTTTCTTTAGGGTTTTTCATACTGTAAAGCTTATAAATAAGGCATTTTGTAATTTTGTAAAAGTTAATCTTTAGATAAATCGTTTTAGAGGTTGTTGGTCATATATATGTAAGACAAATTGGCTACATGGTTTTTCTTTTGTAAAGAAAGAAGGTATGATGTCTATTGTGTCTTAGATGTAGAAAAAGGTTAGGCATGTAACCTTTTATTTTGAAGGAATAAGACAACAAGAGAGAAAAACTCTCAAGGAATGTTGGTTTTCCCGTTTGGGTTTCCAGGGTAAAATATTTGTGTACTTTATGCTTGTTGCATCATTTACTTTCTTGATTAAATATTTCTTCATCTCTTCTTCTAGGTTTAGTGTGGAAGCATTCCTCATTTTCTAACATTTTAGTGGCAGGTCCTAGTTTGGAAAATTGGGGTATGGAACTTTTTATGACCATTTTGAGGCATAAAACAACATTTTTGGTGGTTAAAATTTTCCTATAATATCTAGGATCTTGTGACTCTATTCTATATGTTGGGAAATTTCCAATGGTCCAAAAATCGTGTCAATTGGAGCTCGTATGCAAAAGTTATGCCTCCTGGAAGTTTTATGCCTCTAGGAAGTTGACCAAAATGGTAGGAGAGGAGAAGATCCCATGTCAACCCCCATTAATCACGCATATGGGCCTAGCCACGTATGTAATTTCAAGAAGATTCTAAAAGGTACAAAACCCTATCACAATTGAGGGTTGGGGAAGTAAAAAACCTACCCTTAGATGGATATGAGACTATGTTAAATACCAAGCCACTAGGAGGAGAAGGGGTTCCATTATTTTGCATTATATATTGTTCCATAGTTAAGCATAACATCTGAGAGTGGTATTATGTGAGCATAAAAGAGGAAGAGAGATTTTCTAGCATCCATATAGGCCACATATAAAAGGAAACTGCTCGGAGGTTGCCTCTTTCTTTGTACTTGCATCATTTTTGTACCAGAGAAAAGAGATCAAAGTAGTCTCACCTTCTAGTTGAGTTTTCTCCCGTAATGGGTTTCCTAGGTCATATCCTGTGTTTTTTTGTGAATGGTGTGAATGTATTTTATTTTTCTCTATTTTCAACATTTTATCTATTTCATGCATAAGCATAAAATCAATAACTAAATATTCTGGAGATCCCAAGGAAAATTAACCTTAATAGTAAAGATTTCAATATTCTATTAGATTTGTTGTGACAAACTATTCTAGTGGAATATCCACGACAGTTTGTAGATCAACTAACCACCTTCTGAATCAGCTCATGTTCTTCTCACTTGCCATTCACAAGTTCCCAATAAAACCCACCCCATCAACAACATTCAACACACTAGAATTTTCGACACTATTTCCCTCAACTTCTAGGGTTAACATAGGAAAACTACTAAATCTGACCTCATTAACACCAATATCTTCCTCAAAAGCATACACTCACAACACTCATGCACCAAGATCAATACCAATGATATTATTAAATTTGTTTCTTTTGTTTACTCAATACATATGTCTATACTCACTCAATCTCTGTGGGAAGAGGTCCCTTGTCACACAAACAAGAAAAATCTATACACCAATTTAGTATCTAGCTTAGCTGTGACCTTAAAATTAAATTACTATTATTATTATAAAACCGTGAGACTTTTAAATAAGCTATTAAATTATATAAAATTTAACTAAGCTATTAATTATATAAACTTTGAATAAATTTTTGCACTGCTGAAAGTATGTTGACGTGGCCATCATTTCATGGCTTCGACGTGAATTACAAATTGTTTTCACGATCTCACGTTTTTTCTTCTCTCGATTACACGTCAAGTTCATTTTTCACTATCAAGTGGTTAATCATGGAGATGTCATGTACGCCAATTCTCTTCATATGTGTTACCATATCCCATATCGCTCCGAGAAGAGAAAATACAGAGGCATGGGTTAACTCTAGAGCAATTTTTTCTCCGATAGATTTTTCAGTGGTCCATTTTTAAATTTCCAGTCAATCCAAAGAATTTTGATTGATTTTTTGAGTATTTGGGATGGTTTAAATTGGAGCAAAGCCAATAATATAAAGTTTTAAAATACATGGAACTTTGATCCATGCAAAATTCAGACTACCCCTGAAAATTTAGCGAGATTTAGGTCCATTTTTTTACCTGAAAGAAAAGAAGATTACTCCCAAATTAACCTACTCTAATAAAGAGTACGAAAAAAATCTGCCAAATCACGCCTTTTATCTTTATCTCCATCTGCGTAAGCAATGACATCACTATTTACATGGACTGCAGTGCTTTTCTCTTCATTTGCGTAAGCTATGAAATCATAACCCTGCATTATCGGACAAGATTCCTCCACTTATGATTAGGTTAAGCATTCTATCTCAATAACGTTCTATTTAAGATTTCTGTCTGAGATTTTCCCACTTAGCAACACTCTATTTTCATTAAAATTCATTAGAGAGAGGGGAGAATGTCGCATCTCATTTTCTAATCACGAGCAAAGACCTAATCGTCTGCAGGTAACTCTGGCTCCCCATGTTGTGGTTATACCATACCCTGTTTAGGACCACATAACTCCGCTGATACGACTCTCTAAGGTGTTGGAAGAGTAATTTCTCTACCTATCCACCTACCACTGACGCTTCAATTTTTTTTCAGAGAATTCTATCACCACCATATCCCACGACACTCCATCATTCGTGAATGCTCCAGAAATTTCAAATCCTTCCATACTATCTATAAATACAAACATGATGTAACCATTCATTTCATTTAGAATGTGCAATAAAATTTGTTTCAATGTGTATCTTATGGTGTTACTTTGCTTTTGCCCACTCATCTGGGTATCAGAGTTCCTTTGCTTTTGCCCACTCATCGGGGTATCAGAGCTAGGCTAACATTAAGTTGCCAGGAGGGCACACTATGCATTGAGCTGCAGTAAGAATTGGAGAGTTGAGGAAGCCGCAGTTTCCAATAGAGACGTAAGGGCAGTGTTAGCATTGAGTTATTTTTTTTCCAGATTCTGCATTCACAAAGGAGCCACTGCCAGGATGAAAGGTGGAGAGCCATGGCAGATAGACTAGCCGCTACTGGAGGAGTTAAAGCTTCCGGAGAGAGTCCGTGAAGATCAACCGTGGTTGAGAGAAGAGCCCAGATCGGGTTGTCTGATGTGTTGGACCAAAGGTCCCCCCAGATCATTCGCTGCTGAGCCCGTGTAGAGAGGAGTCAGGTTTAGATTGTTTTTTGGACTTGGTTGGCGCACACCAAAAGGCTCTCGATGCTATAACAAATGCGCACCATCACATTTCGGTAATTTGATGAAATGCAAAAATTACCGTGATTTCGAGCTATTTAATGGTGGAACTGTGTATTTTGAGATGTTGACAGGGAAGCCGATCATTTCGAGCCTTTTAACGACGCGAGATGGTGATTTAGAGGGAGAAAATTGGTGATTTTTTTCTATTTGACGGTGAAAACTGAATATTTCGAATGCTTTTGGTAAAGATTTGTTCTGGACGTTGTAGCTGATAGGCAGGGTTTGATCTTGATTTTGTGTTGTCAGAGACTGAAGACTGATCCTAGAACGCTTAGCGAAGCCAAATGAGGCTTTGAACGCTCTGAATGGGTCCTTGTGTCTGTTGGTTTGGTTAACTTTGTAAAGCACTTACCTTATATAATTTCTTGTCTAGTTTTGCTGAAAGTTTATTTTGGAGGATTGATTTAATAAAAGAAAAAAAAATGGCATCAGGAATGTATGAGCAGCTTATGATTCCAACATTTTTTGGGAAAAATTATGATAATTGGGCATTTAGAATGAAATTAGCATTTGACTCATATGAACTATCAAATATAGTAATGGTTGGTTATAATGAGCCACAAGATGAACCTATTTTGAGTGTTGATGAAAAGAAAAATCTTGATGAAAATAGGCAAAATAATAAAAGGGCTTTGCAGATAATTGGACAAGCATTGGACGATTCAGTTTTTGCAAGGATTAAACCAGCCTCTAAAGCCAAGAAAGCATGGGACATTCTAGAGATAGCATATCAAGGCACAATGCAAGGTAAAAATTGCCAAACTCCAAGCACTTAGAAGGGAATTTGAAAACTTGCAAATGAAATATTGGGATTCAATAGATCAGTTTACATATTGTCTTATGGAGTTGGTTAATCAAATAAGACAAAATGGTGATGAGCTAGCAGATCAAAAGGTTGTAGAAAAAGTTTTAAGAAGTTTGCCTAGAAAATTTGATGCAATTGTTGTGGTAATTGAAGAATCTACGGATTTGAGTACATATTCTATGGAGGAGTTGGTTGGCTCCTTGAAAAATTATGAGGACAGGTTGAACAGGAATGAAAATACCTCATTGGATCATGCATTCAAAACAAAAATGAAATTTGGCAGAGGCAGAGGAAGAGGAAGAGGAAGAAATAATTTTCAAAGAGAAGAAAGAAAGAATCAAGAACCAGGAGGAATGAGAAATCAAAGTTTAATCTCAAGGGAAAACAATCACAACCAGGAATCTCAAAGGTATGACAAATCAAAGATTCAATGTTACTACCGCAAAAAATATGGTCACTTTGCAAATGAATGCCAAAAGAGACAAGAAGATACATGAGAAAGCATAATGCACATTTCTCTGAGAGTAGTTATCAGACATTGTTTATTACATGTGATGTAGCCCAAGAAAATGCAAGTAACATTTGGTTTCTTGATAGTGGTTGTAGTAACCATATGACTAGAAATAAAGGGTTGTTTGAGGATTTTAATACATCAGTTAAAGCACAAATTAAATTGGGTAATGATAATATTGTAGAAGTCATGGGAAAAGGTGCAATCAATGTAATAACAAATAGTGGAAAGAAAATTATTCTTGATGTTTATTTTGTGCTGGTTTAAAGCATAATATCATAAGTGTGGGACAACTTACTCAAAAGGGTTATAGAGTTTATTTTGAGAATAATGTATGCAATATATTTGATATTCCTCCTAGTAAAATGGTGATTGCAAAGATTAAAAAGACAGACAATAGAATGTTCCCACTTCACATGAGTTGAAAAGATTAAAATGACACACAATAGAATGTTCCCACTTCACATGAAAAGTAAAATGATGGAGAAGATTGGAGCAAGTTTCAAGGCATCAAGTCAAGATCAAGCATGGATATGGAACTTGAGGTATGGCCATCTATTCTTTAAAGGATTGTGTTTGTTGCAAATAAATGAAATGGTAAGAGGCTTACCACCTATTCAAGCACCAATAAGTTCATGCGAAAGTTGTATTTTGGGCAAGCAACATAGGAAACACTTTCCAAAAGAGAAGTCATATAGAGCTTGGGCACCTTTAGAAATTGTGCATACAGATTTATGTGGTCCAATGAAAACACCATCATTAGGGGGGAGCATATATTTTCTAACATTCATTGATGATTATAGTAGAAAAACATGGGTTTATTTTCTCAAACACAAATTTGAAACATTTGACAAGTTTAAGGAATTCAAAGCAATGGTTGAGAAACAGAGTGGTTTATCTATTAAGATATTAAGATCAGATAGAGGAGGACAATACAAATCAAATGAGTTTTTGGAATATTGCAGGTATCATGGGATAAAGAAGCAGTTCACTACAAGCTATACACCTCAAGGAATGGTGTTGTAGAATGGAAGAATCGTACAATAATGGAGATGGCAAGAAGTATGTTGAAAGGAAAAAATCTATCTAATGAATATTGGGATGAAGCAGTAGCTTGTGCAGTTTATATATTGAACAGGAGTCCAACAAAGATTGTGAGGGACATGATTCCTCAACAAGCATGGAGCGGTAAGCATCATAGTGTTTCTCATTTTAGAGTATTTGGTTGCATTGCATATGCACATGTGCCTAAACAAACAAGGAGTAAATTGGATGATAAAAGTGAAAAATGCATTTTTATTGGTTATGATGAACAATCTAAGGCATATAAGTTGTTTAATCCTATAACCAAGAAATTCATTGTAAATAGAGATGTTGTATTCAAAGAGGAAGAATCATGGGATGGCAATATAGACACGACAATTACCATGTACAAGAATACTATATGAAAAAAAGGAGAAAAAAAGTCTAGGAGAACAATCAAATGAGAAAGGAGGAATACCATCAAGAATTCCACAAGAAGAAAACTCACAAAGGCAAGTTGAGCAAGGGGAAACATCAAGTCCACAAGTAAGTTATGACTCAAATCCTACACTTGAATCACTAAGATCAAGATTAAGAGGAAAAAAAGATAGAAGCTTGTAAGAAATATATGATCAAGGAGATAGGATATATTTGCAATCCAATTTTTCTCTATTTACTCAAGTTCCTATATACTTTGAAGATGCAATTAAGGAAGAACATTGGATTAATTCAATGAATGAAGAAATGGAATCTATTAAGAAAAATGATATATGTGATCTAATTGATTTACCTAAGGAGAAAGAATGCATATGTGTGAAATGGGTGTATAAAACTAAATATAAGGAAAATGGAGAAGTTGACAAATATAAGGCAAGATTAGTAGCTAAAGGATTTGCACAAGAATATGGAGTTGATTACATTGAAACATTTGCACCTGTAGCAAGACTTGACACAATTAGGATGGTACTAGCTATTGTAGCTCAACATAATTGGAAAATGTATCAAATGGATGTCAAATCAACCTTCTTGAATGGATATTTAGAAGAAGAAGTCTATGTGTAGCAACCACCAGGGTATGAAGTAAAAGGACAAGAAGACAAGGCTTATAGGTTAAAGAAGGCACTTTATGAATTGAAGCAAGCACCAAGGGATTGGTATAGTAGGATAGATTCATACATAATAAAAAATGAATTCATAAGAAGCACCAGTGAGCCTACACTATACACCAAAGTCATTGAACAAGGTCAGATCTTGATTGTTTGCCTACATGTTGATGATTTGATCTATACATGTAATCTCTCTATTAATATTTTTAAATCAGCAATGAACAAGGAATTTGAGATGGACTTGGGGTTAATGAAACATTTTCTTGGCATTGAAGTCACCCAAAATGATAAAGGCATTTTCATTTGTCAACGTAAATATGCAAAAGATGTTTTAAAAAGTTTTAGAATGATAAACTATAGTATAGTTTCTACACCTGTGGTAGTCGACACAAAACTAAGTAGAGAACAAAATGACATGGATTTTGATTCAACCATATTCAGAAAATTGGTTGGAAGTTTGATGTATCTCACCGCAACTAGGCCAAATATAATGTATGGAGTCAGTTTGATCTCTAGATTCATGGATACACCAAAGAATTCACATTGGCAAGCAGGAAAAAGGTTATTAAGATACATTACAGAGACTATGAATCATGTCATACTGTATTCCACTTCAAATAATCTACAGTTGGTTGGATACACAGATAGTGATTTTGCAGGAAGCATTGATGACATAAAGAGCACATCTGGATATGCATTTCATCTTGGAACAAGAGTTGTGGCATGGGTAGCAAAGTAGCAACCAATAGTGACAATCTCATCAGTAGAAGAAGAGTATGTAGCAGGTACATCAACAACATGTCAAGCAGTTTGGATGCGAAGAATATTGAAGGATCTAATGCATAATCAAGAAGAGACTACTACAATCTATTGTGACAACAAGTCCACCATTGCACTATCAAAGAATCATGTTTTTCACAAGAGGACAAAGCATATTGACACGAGATATCACTTCATTCGAGAACTTGTCAACATTGGAGAACTCATCCTACAACATTGGATATCAAAGGAGCAACTTGCAGACATATTTACAAAGGCTTTAGTGTTAAATTTGGCAGTATCGACAGTCATTCTCTAATGAGAGGCCATATGGGCCACCCTGAGGCTAGCCAGGGAGATTTGGAGAATCAACTAGTCTTGTGAGGTATTGACAAATGCTAGGGGGAACGTACAACCTCTATGAGTCAAACCAAAAGTCAAGATGAATGAAATGCTATGTGAGTCTAATGCAAAATTCAGTGGGAACGTACAACCTCTATGAGCATAGACAGTCTAGTGAAAAAGTCAAGGGGAATGTACAACCTCTGTGAGCATAAACAGACTAGTGCGAAAGTCAGGGGGAACATACAACCAAAGATGATTTTAAGGATGGAAATTTATTTTAAAATGTAGAAACCTTGGCGAATCTTACTAATCCTTCATACGCCAACTATAAATGTTTGGCAATATTTTTGTAAAAATATTCAAATTTCTAAGGATTTTATATAGTTTTTATAAAATTTTGGTGATTTTTACGGTAAAATAATTTTATCCTATAGAATTTGGGTGAAACATTTTTACAATAGAGAATCTTGTTTTTGGAAAAACCATGGAAAATTAGCCCCATGAGCAAAATTTATCCCCTAAAATCATCCATGCATACAACCTCTGTGAGCCTAGTCAAACCTTGTGAGCCATGAGAAAAAGTCAAGGTATCAAGCAAAAGTTAAGTTGATTGTAAAATTCCTATGAGCTAGAAACAAACGATATTCCTAATATTGAAAATGATGTAATTGTATTGATCTAGTGCATTGGCACATGTAAACATTGTCCACCATGAAGAGAATTTCAAATTGCCTTGTCAAGAGTTGTAACTAAAGTCTTGAGTCTAGTTCTATGTTAGAAATAAAGTGTAATGTTGAGTTGCAACTAAAGTCTTGAGTCTAGTTCTATTTTAGTAATGTTGAGTTGCAACTAAAGTCTTGAGTCTAGTTCTATTTTAGTAATGTTGAGTTGCAAATAAAGTCTTGAGTCTAGTTCTATTTAGAACTAAAGTGTAATGGTGAGTTTCAACTAAAGTCTTGAGTCTAGTTCTATTTTAGAACTAAAGTGTAATGTTGAGTTGCAACTAAAGTCTTGATTCTAGTTCTATTTTAGAACTAAAGTGTAATGTTGAGTTGCAACTAAAGTCTTAAGTCTAGTTCTAAGTTTGAACTAAAGCATGTCAGTCTCAAGTCTAGTTCTAACTTCGAACTAAAGTGTAAAGCTGAGTTGTAACTAATCTCAAGTTTAGTTCTAAGTTCAAACTAAAGTATGAAGTTGAGTTATGTTTAATGCATGCAATCAGCTTACTATTTTGAGATTCCCCTCTTCCCCTCTTCAGCCTATATAAGAAGAGGTCAAACCCTCTCTTCAATACAGTTCTGCAACACAGTTTTCATATGCAAGTTGAGGGTAAAGTAATAGAGGAGAACATCTATTGTAGGTGAATCCCCCTGCAGACAAGTGGATTCCATCTTGGTCTCTAGCCTCCTAAGGCCAAGACATAAGAGTTCTTAACATGGACACTTACTTCCTTTTAGATCTAACCAAGCTAATAAATGAAAGAGAAGGAGAAAGATATGTACCTTGTTAGTGACATTTTTCCTTGCAAAGTCCTGCCTGGGCTTCGATCTTGAGCTCCCTGATAGGTCCTGCAAAACAAGAAAAGATACAATGGACTTCCTATTCTACTGAGATTATCTCAATCATAGATCCATCTAGTGCAGAAAAACTCATATGGAACAAGAACAAGTTTGAAAGAAACAAACCAAGAATTGATTACTAATGAGAACAAGTAAAAGTACTTACAATTCTTTGAATGAAGGTGCATTAGCTTCTTCTAGTTCTCCTTGTCCAACCCATTTTCTCAAGTAATCTACATTGATTTCTTTGATTATATCTCACACATGAGATCATAAGTTTCACATCTCCATTGTCTTCTATCAATACCACTTATAGGATCATAAGTTTGGTATCAATCTCTAGTCTCCACTGTCAATGCCTTCTTATGAGATCATAAGTTAGGTATAATTCTCAAGCTTCCTTGTACCTTCCACCATGAGAAGGCCTCCTTATATAACCTTGGAGAGGTTCAAGCACTTGAGAGATCTTTGGGATGAGTTGAGGATTCTTCTCCTTCAGTTGAGGATCTCTCCTAAGATCATGCCTTGACCATCTATTCGAATCCAACTACCTTCAGGAATTGAGGGTTCTTCCCTTATTTGCCTCAACAAACCCAAAATTTGCTAAAACTAGGGTAGCTCTCCTGCAAAAAGGTGCACAGAGCGCTCAAGCACTCCCCCAAAGAGGCTTAGGGAGTTTCAACACTCCCTGACAGTGGGTAGCAGAGCGGTCCTCTCCAAAATTCAGTTTTTGAGTGGTTTTTCCAATGACAAAAGGCTTGTACTTCCTGTCAAGTGATTTCTCTTCTTCCTAACTAACCTTTGAGGTTTCTTAAGTGTATTTATGATGTCGTTAGGGGCATGACATATGAAAGATGGAAGTATGATGTTTGTGACACCTGCAACAATTATAGTCAATATGCGACAGTTGCGGACAAGATGCGACACTTACAATACTCGTAATGATGACACTTGCGACACTATCGAAGTGAGTAATTTTGAGGTGTAACATATTTCCCCCCAAAGTATGAACCTAGAAGATGATGATGACTGAAGTACTTTGTAGAATTTTTCAAGAAAGGGTATGGACGTAGAGAAACTAGAAAAATATGCACACAACCATCAAGTAAATATTATGACATGTTTCAAAACCCAAGGCAGGCATACCTATGCTTGAGTGATAAACACTTTTTAGTTATGGCCGCCATAAAATACACTGCGGATCCATAATTATATTGACGAAATGGTATAGCCATTGCAGATACAATGTGGATCTATACTCCTATGACTTGAACTGATCATAGCCATGAAGAATACATAATGGATCTATGAGATGACAAGACATAGCCACGAACAATACAAAGTGGATCTATGTAACAGTATATGTGTCATAGTTCAAAAGAACTCCTTTGCAACCTGGGAAAAGTATACATAAGAGTGAAAACCCAACTCAGGGTCTTCTTACCGATCCGAATGTAGTATGAATCTAACCATGTGAATAGATGTCCTGATGTCGAACATGGCAGAAACCACTTGATTACTGATCAATGATGTAAACCATTAACAAGCGTGAGGGAGATCACCATTGATGTCAATGATTCCCAAGGTACTCTAGTACATTTCGACGAATGTGAATAGATGATATGAATTCGAACATCTGTAGAATCATCCGATCAGAGGTCAATGATGTAAACCCACTATCGAACATGAGGAGGCCTACCATTGAGGCATGCAGGTCCCAAGGTACTAACCGGTTTCTATGTCTAGCTCCTAGATAATGTGTTGAAGTCGATAGGAATAGACTCGTCGAAGGAGGGCCTTGATGTATACCCCATCAACGACATGAAATTGACACAGAGATGTAATTGGTGGATCAAATGAACATGGACTGACATGGGTATTGAAACATGATATTTGTGATGGCTGACTCTCAAGGTAGATACTTCCCTTGAACACTGAGACACAATAGCAGAAACTTGACATGGACCAAAACATGATAATGCAGTGGATACAGTGACTTTCGTCCGGTGACCCAAAGGAGTAAAAGAAACTCAGAGGATTGGCTCAGTGCAGAGGTTCAATAGATTAAAATGTGTGCAAAGACAAAGTGCCATGTTCAAGGGTGACCATAAGAGCTACTGTTAGTGTTCTCAAAAAACTACTCAGCTTGCTTCTTTCAATTTTTCCCCCATCCAGATAGATGAGTACCTCTTTTTAATTTAACAAGCTCAAGGAGGGTGACACATGCTCGATATAACTCACCTTCGGTAAGTTCCTCTTCCTTTGTTTAACGAACTAAAAGAAGCAAGGGTTTGATCCTGTATGGGCCCTTCAATGTATGATTGTTTAACGAGTCCAGAGAAGGTAAACTCGGTGGTTTTTCATATTTAGAGAGTCTGAAAACAACTTAAAGATGACTCCAATGTGGTCTTTTTTTGTAATATTAGTCTTGCGAGGCCAAAAAAGAGATAAATTATCACTCGAAAGACACCCTTTAAAACCTTTTAACGAGTGGGAAAGGAAGCAAGATCACTCGGTAATATTTTCATGTTTAGAGAGTTTGAAAAGAGCTCAAAGAAGACTCCAAGGGGTTCCTTTTTTGTTTATCCATGTGAGTCTGAAAAATAGATAAAATTTTACCCGGTTTCATTCTCATGTATTTACGAGCATGAGAAAGAACAAAGACTAATCTCAGTATGCCCCCAGCTTGAAAGTTGGGGGATTAACTCCAGAATGATCATCAAAGGCTAGAGACATGCCCTCCAAGCTTCAATTCATTCACCGACTTTGAGGTTGTCACCAATTTCTCTACTAAATGGTGAAAAGGGATAAGAGTGGATGAAATAAAGGTTCAAAAAAGGTGGTTGTTTCATTTTTTAATGAGCTTGACACATGAAAAGAACTATTCTCAGGGTACCGGGTTCAATCCCTAGATTGTTGTTTCATTTTTTAATGAGCTTGCTATAGAGAGGAAAACTATGCTCAAAGCTTTTGTTTCATTTTTTAACGATCTTGCTACAGAGAAGAGAAACTATGCTCGTGACCTCTGTTTCATTTTTTAACAAGCTTGCTCTAGAGAAGAGAAACTATGCTCGTTGACTCTGCTTGATCATGGCTTCCAAGAGAATAACACTCTAGAAGGACACCATGTTAAGGGACAAAACTTGGTCATGGCTTCTAAGAGATCTTCACTGGATGGAAGAAAATCACTTTGGAAGGAACACATGTCGAGGGTTGCAATAGGGGTAAGGAGATCAAGCTCTAATAGCCCTACCGAAAAGATCACCATGTCAACGACCGGATCTAAGTCGTCGAAAGTTGAAGGCATGGGAGACAGTGGAAAATCGACATCTAGAGGGGAGATAGACTGTATATCTGCCCGAATTTTTTCATGAGGGGGAAGAAAAGAGGATCGATGATGGTTATCATCCCAAGGAGGCTCGTCAATGCTCAACATTTCCATAATAGATTTATCCAAGGGAAAAATTGGGGAAATGTAGTTGATCGCAGACGACAAGGAAATTAACTGGGATGACATTGAGTAACTGTCAGGTGCCAATAGATGTTGGTCATCCAAAGAGGGAGAAGCGGATTGGATAGAAATGTATGATGTTTCTGCTGGACTAAGTGGCATGGTGTCACCTAGTGCATCGAATTCCAATGGACTAGGTACAATCCAAGGGTCAAAGGATTCCAAAGATTGATAAGCCGTAGTCGAAATCATATCGACGGTGGAAATATGATGTGTAGTCGATGGAAGTGGTGTAGGGAAGGTACCCATGAGGCTAGGATATTTCAGTAAGCCAACACCAATGCTTTCATATGTGATCTTGTGGTCTCCCAAGAAAGGAATGTTGTTGGTAGCAGGAGCGTGAGCATCGGTGATGCAAAAATCTAACTGATCAACAGTGGAAATTCTTCCCTGATGAGGAAATTGTGCACATCGAAAGACCGATGAGGAAACGACAGTCATAGCATAAAACCAACTTCTTCCAAGTAACAAGTTGTAATCGAGTGGAGCATCGACCACCTTGACATCAACAATGACAGTTTTTCCACCCAATTGGATGGGCAGGGACTGTAAAATCCCATGAGGATGAAAACCTCGCCCATTGAATGCGCATAACATCAATGGGGATGTATTAAGTGTGGGCAATTTTAAACCTTTCCAACATGCTAAAGACATGACACAAGTTGAGGCTCCCTCATCCAGAATAGTTCGGTGGATTTGTTGATTATGAACAACAACATCAACATGGAAAGAAAGTTGATGGGAGAGTCGAGACGCATAATTGTTTAGGTTAAACATGATATGGTTGGATGAATCAGGATCAACAAAACCAATAGTGGCCAAGAGTGTTCTACGTTGACTGGGGCAGTGCTGTAGAACTTCTAATGCAGACATAACACACGGTGCTTGAGACAAATCTTCAACAATGTTGTAGTTATGGGTGGCACATGAACTAGGATTAAGGGTAGCTTTGTAGATAGTGCTCTTAGGAGGGCGTAAAATAGATTCGAATGTAGGTTTCTCAATCTGAAGTGGTCTAGATGGAGGATTAACCGATGGAGGACTAACGAAGGACAATGATGGATCTGGTAAAGTACTGGTACCATTAGTAACCTTTCCTTTGTCAGGGTTACCTGGTGTGTCATATGTCTTAGAGCGAGTGGTCAAATTAATCCTATTAGAAATATAAATATGTGCACTCGTCGAGGTCTCATCATGAGGATGGATAGAACTTCCGCTAGGAGAGGGGGTTTGAGCAACCATGGATTGTTGTTGTGGAAAAGGCTAAGTAAGCACAATGGGTTGTGAATTTCCCTCAAAAATTTTGGCCACTTCATTGCGATGTGGATAGTCTCGAGTGTAGTTATCATTACCACAAATGATACAAGGGAATTTTAGTTTCCATTGTGGTTGATTTTTAGTAGCAGGTGTTTGAGCTTGATTTTTTAGTTGTTCATTGTTATTAGTATTTTTTGATTTATTTTTTGTCTTCTTCTTACCTCCGGATTGTTGTGAAGGGGCAGATTGAACTGTATTCACCTCAGAGATTTTATTTTGGGGGGAGGGAGAGGAGAGTGTGGTCGAGTGGGAAGTAGATTGATTTTTGATGGAACCGATAACACCGTCTGCATGAGATGAGGATGACGAATTAGATGGATCGGTATTAGCTTGAGAAACATTTGGAAGCAAATCATACAAAGTACCAGATTGTGAATAAACCAAATCTAAGTACTGAGCCCAAGCAATGGTTTCTTCCTCGGTGACCACGCCACCCATAGCGACATCATGAGCGATCGGGGGTAAAAGTGATTTAGTGAACCATTCCGCCAATAATATGTCAGGAATGATTACCTTGATCATCCTTCGTCATCGTCTCCACTCATGAATATGGTCATAGATATGCACAGATTCAGTTTGACGAAGGGAGTTCAAGAGTTTAGTACCCGTCTCATAGCGAATAGGTAGTTGAAAGTGCATGAGGAAAGACATGGCAAGGGATTTAAAATCAGCAAAAGAAGCATGTGGTAGTTCAATATACCACTTTGTTGTTGATCCTGTAAGTGTTCCCTGGAAAAGACGCAAATGTATAGAATCATCCATGAGGGAGTTTGATTAACACCACAAATGAAAAGTCATCACATGGTTAATTAGATCTTTGCCAAATTTTCCGTCAAATTTTGGAATATCGAAAGGAAGTTTAGCTGGAATTACTGGCCAAACCGATGAATGAAAAATAGGATCATTAGTTAACCGAGACAAGTCTGGGAGATCCAGAGTTGCAAGGAAAGGTAGTTGTCGATTAATTTGTGGATGATACTGGTGGCATAGGAACACCTGTAGGACCATAAACTGGGTTAGGTGGATAGCTGTAACCAGTAGGCCCTCCTACATATAGTTGTTGTTGACCAGGATAAATAGGATTCGATGATGGCTGAGCAACATTTGCATAACCCTATGGGTTCTGAGCATTATAAGTTGGGTGATTTTTTTTCCCAAAAAGAGGATGAACATTGTGCCCTTAAGGAGGGTAAGGAGTAGATCCTGGAGGTGGATACACATTAGACACGTGGGGAGGATAAGGTTTCTTTTCTTGAGGACTCCAGGTGGTGTTTGGGATGCCACCTGGATAAGGTTGTCCATAAGATGGTCTGGAAGGAACAATATTTGATACTCCTCCTTGTGGGTTATGATATGAGTGCCCCCCAACATGGGGTTGTGTAAATTTTCCTACTGAAGATACTCCCTAGGATTGTGAAGGGTTTCCAACAAATGAAGGTTTCCCCTCTGCCGGCGGTGGATTAACGACCAGGTATGACTGGCAAAGGGAGGTTACCCTCCTGGAGGAACATGAAAAGGGGTTTGTCCCCTGGAAGGGGTAGGTCTGCCATAGGATGATGGTCTTCCATGAGGGATAGGTCTGCTAGATGGTGGTTTCCCTCTAGTCGGTTGTATTTGTTTGGCAAGGGTCTCCATTCTCAGGTGAAACTTGCATTCTCGGGTGAAATGATGTCCCAGTAAGATTGTGCGGAACATGTGGAGATGTAGAGTGAAAGTTTGAAAAAGTGGGGGTAGAGATTGAAGTGTCTTTGGAATGAGTAGAGGTGATGAGTCCAACATTAGGATAGACTTGTGCTGATGCACTACTAGGGTTAATGACCTGATCGATGGGGTGATTCATCGTTTGACCATATGGCCCACTTTCAACAGGAGGGTCATGAGGATTAAAGGGTTGTCGAAAGGATTCAAAATGCTCATAGAGATCGTGTCCTGATGAATTCCTCCATACAGAATGAGTAGGTGTGGGATTTTCATCTACTGCAGTAGTAGGATGAACAAGAGTCCTATACTCATCACCAAAGGTTGGTTCTGTGGATCCCATATATGTTTCATTAAAAGCTCTCTCAGGTAATTGTGGGACCTCTTCATCGATGACATTCCCAAGGGAGTCTAAACGAAGAAAAAGTGGTTTGAGAGGGCTTAACAACACAGACATAGTACGAGGAATGGGATTCTCAATCGTAACCAAAGCGCCTTCTGAATTGTCTAACGGAGGAGTAACAACACTCCCAGCGTCAGATTGATTTTCTACCTCTCCACGGTAGTTGTCTTCTAGAGGGTTAGGAGGTAAGGGTTGGTAGCCTTCCAGAGGCAACCCTTGCATCCTACGCAATCGACGAAGGCCTTTATTGTCTACAGGCTTAATTTTGGAGAATAATAGTACACGCTGAAAATCTAGGGGCAACTAACAAAAAGAAACAACATATGCTAATAAAATATAGGAATCAAAACCAAGGAAATGAGACTTCTCTCGATGATCGTACTAGTTGGTGATGAAATCCAATGTCGTGTGATCAAGTCAAGAAGGGGCTAGGATATGGTGGAATAGTTACAATGGAGACCTGCTTAATAGACTTTCACCTTGGCACAAGCTTCCACACAGTAATTGTGAATTTACCCTCCAAGGAGCCTGAGTGAGTTTGACCAATGTCTGTGCCAGGTACAGTGAGACTTCCCTTCACTGTCACCTCGTGTAAGTACCTAAGGATTATGGAAACTAAGGAAACCAACTCAAAGTTAGCCCTTGGGCGGGTACAGTCGACGGTCTGATCTAAACATATGGGCAGGATAACAAGTCCGAAATCAACTCGAGAGGCTCCCACACATAATTGTGGGTATACCTTCAAGTGACCCCCAATATACGATCCAACCACTATAAACAATTGAACCATAGAGGGATAATATCCGTAACTCACCCAAATGCGACTTCATGCATAACCCCTGAAAGCCTATGCGACAATTGGATTTGACTCTCCCTATCTCAGGATGCTAATGTTTGTTTTTAAAACTTTGGAGAGTTGTACTCATAGCCCAATCCAAAGTGCTAATCCTAGTCTAATGTTTGTGGAAGATCCTAAAAACAAAAAATGTTCTAGATAATTTTTAATTAGCGTTGATTTTATGGCCGTTCTTTACTCAAAGGGTGTATGATAATGAAACTGATGGTATGATGACTCAAATCCAAAAAATTCACAAGAAGATGATAAGCAATCATTTCTTTCGATGAATGGCTATTTAAGGGAAAGAGATAAAGTTGTTTTCACTATCAAACACTAAGATGCAATGCCCTCATATAAGTGTTTCTCAATGAAATCCAATGCAATGCTAAAAATTTTAGAAATGCCTTCTACTATCCAAACCAATCACTAAAATATGTCCTTTTTCTTATATGTGAATGATAGTCAGATGCAAAACTTCTAAATGTCAATCAATCTTCAGGATTAAACAGTCAGAAGCAAACTTCACACAAAACAAACAATACACTCTCGTCGTGAAATAGACAAGAAGGACAAAAATGACCAAATTTGCAAATAAGAACCAAAAAACCTCAAACAAAAGAGAAATGAAAGAAAGTTGCCCTCAAAGACCAAATGAAAAGGTTCATAGACCTTTGGATTTCCGCACAAAAGTTTTCACTCAGTCGGATAAAGGAGAATAAAACAACAAGTTGACTCTAGGTCAGCAAAGACAAAGAGTGGCTTCAAGGCAAGGAAATAAAATGTCAAAATCCCCCCAAAAAGAGGTTGAATTATCATAAATAAGGGTGTTTGAAAGACAAAACCAAGATGGACTGAAAGTATGATATCCTGAGCAAATGCCAAAACCAAGAAATAGCTTCAGAAGATGAGAATTTTGGAGAATTTCTCACAAAAATGGGGTAGCGCTCTAGTGTAAGGGGCACCAGAGAGTTTCAATGCTCTGTGTAAGGCTACAGGGGAGTGCTAGTGCTTTGAAAGCAATAAGAGGGGAGCACTCTGCTCCAAAAACTCAGAAAAAAGCCCAAAAATTCAAAAAATCAAGGAAATTCAGTCAATCATGGTGATCTTGATGACATAAAGAGGCAATCAAACAAATATAAGAATCCACATGACAATATGGAGAAGATAAAATCAGTGGGAAAAGGGCCAAAACAAGATCTTGGAATGGAAACAAAAATCAGAGCTCCTCCCCAGTGGAGTCACCAATTTCTGTTGTAGGTGAATCCCCCTGCGAACAAGTGGATTCCCTCTTGGTCTCTAGAATCCTAAGGCCAAGACAAAAAAGTTATTAACATGGACACTAACTTCCTTTTATATCTAACCAATCTAATAAATGAAAGAGAAGGAGAAAGATATGTACCTTGTTAGTGACATTTGTCCTTGCAAAGTCTTGGTTGAGCTTCGATCTTGAGCTCCCTGATAGGTCCCGCTAAACAAACAAAGATACAATGGAATTCCTATTCTACTAAGATTAGTTCAATCATATATCCATCTACTACAGACAAACTCATATGGAACAATCACAAGTTTGAAAGAATCAGGCCAAGAATTGATTATTAATGAGAACAAGTAAAAGTACTTATAATCCTTTGAATGAAGGTGCAACAACTTCTTCCAGTTCTCCTTGTCCAACCCCTTTGCTCAAGTAATCTACATTGATTTCTTTGATGAAATTTCACTCATGAGATCATAGGTTTCACATCTCCATTTTATTTTGTCAATACCACTTATAGGATCATAATTTTGGTATCAATCTCTAGTCTCCACTGTCAGTACCTTCTTATGAGATCATAAGTTAGGTATAATTCTGAATCTTCCTTGTACCTTCCACCATGAGAAGGCATCCTTATATAACCTTGGAGAGGTTCAACCACTTGAGAGATATTTGGGATGAGTTGAGGATTCTTCTCCTTCAGTTGAGGATCTCTCCTAAGATCATGCCTTGACCATCTATTCGAATTCAACTAGCTTCAGGAATTGAGGGATTCTTCCCTTATTTGCTTCAACAAACCCAGAATTTACTAAAAAAAGGGTAGCGCTCCCCGAAAAGGGTGCACATGGCTCTCAAGAACTCCCCCAAAGAGGCTTAGGGAGTGCCAACACTCCCTTACAGTGGTTAGGGGAGCACTCCTCTCCAAAATTCAGTTTTTGAGTGGTTTTTCCAATGGCAAAAGGCTTGTACTTCCTTTCAAGTGATTTCTCTTCTTCCAAACTAACCTTTGAGGTGTCCTAAGTGTATTTATGATGTCATTAGAGAAACGACATATAGAATATGGTAGTATGATGTTTGTGACACCTACAAAACTTGTAGTCAAGATGAGACACTTGAGGACAAGACGCGACACTTACAACACTCGTAATGACGACACTTGTGACACTTTCGAAGTGAGTAATTTTGAGGTGTAAAAAAATCAGTGATAAAGAGGCAACATATTAGAGGTGTATTTCAGCAATGTATTTTAAGTCTTTTTCACGTCAGAGTCATCTTGGCAAGCTCTTTGAGAGAAGAACATTCATGGTGGATATTTGTAAGAGATCTTACATTATTAATGCAATAAAGGAATATTGNTGGGGTTTTTCTCCTTGTACAAGGTTTCCCTAGAGTATATGTGTTGTTGATATGCATGTTTACTTATCTACATAATTATTGCTATTTGATTATGATTTGGATTTTTTGAAGTGTATTAAGCTAGAATCAAAGTATTGAAGAAAACAAAAAAATTAATCTGCATAAGAAATCAAGCTCATAATTTAACATGGTTTCAGAGCTTAGGGTGTGTTAAACATGTTGAAATGCAATAGCAGGTACACACATATCCAAGAAATCTTGATTAAGTTTCCAGTGTGAGGACCATGGAATCTTCCCTTTTAGTTAGGGTTGAAGATAGGCTCGAAGGAGCTACCAACTTTAATGTACGGAAGCTCTGTATAACAAATATCTTGCAAGAGCATGAGCTTGAGCAGTATGTGACCAGAGTGGTGGAGGAACCAACGAATAATGTAGGAAGAATGAACTTCAGAAAGAGTCAAGAAAAGGCCAAGTGAATCATCTTTGACTCATTCAAAGACTATATAATGCCTACAATGACTTTGTTGATGACTGCCAAGGACTGTATGGATACCTTGGTGAACCTGTATGAGAAACATACTCCAAGTTAGAAGAGGACGCTTAAGCACAAGCTTACGTATTTGAATATGGAGAAAGGTGAATCAGTGGCATATTTATGTTCCAGGATAGCTCATATCAGAGATTAGATTTTGGTCACAGGGGTGACATTGGATGATGATGATTTAGTGTAGGCCATTTTTTACGGTCTTCCTTCTTCATGGAAGACTTTCTTATCTAGTGTAAGTGGGAGAGATATTCAGCCCACGTTTGAGAGGTTATGGAATGATTGCCTCTAGGAGGAGAGTCACACAGCTACCAGGAGTGAGACGATGAAAGAAGAGCACTCAGCTTTAGCATCAAGATTCAAGGGAAAGAAGAAAGGCACTTTCCAGAAAGGCTCTTAGTGGAAGCCAAACACCAAAGGTACATTCAAAGGCAAGAATATTGATACATCTAAGATTAAATTCTTTAGTTGTAATAAGTTGGTTCATTTTGCTAAAGATTGTTGGTTTAGAAAGAAACATCCTAGGAAAGTGAAACATCATGCCTCAACTATTGAGGATGATGAATCCAAAAGAAATCAGAAAAGTCCTTCTAATGAGAAAGAAAATAGGAAAGAATATTATTTGGTTTCTTCCTTATCCATTTCAGTTTCCACAAGGCCAAAAACTTGGTTAGTAGATAGTGGTGCATCAAAGCACATGACAGGGTACAAGGAGATCCTCTCAGATTTCAAGACAAAATCTTTTGCAGAGAAGGTCGAGCTTGGGGATGAAAAACGTTACAAGATAGAGGGAGTAGGCTCTATCTCTTTCAGATTGGAATCTGGGGATAGACTTCATGTTGATGAAGTATTATATGTTCTAGGGCTCAAGAAGAATCTACTATCAGTTGCAACCCTTGAGGACAAGGGATATTGGGTGATCTTCAAGGACAAGAAGGCACTACTATGGGCTAAAGGTAGTCACTTAAGTACAACAGAGCCCATTAGAACTCACAGTGGAGGATTGTACGTCGTCTCAGAACAGTCAGTTCAGGCATTGGCTCATTATGTGACTAGCTCCAACAAGTTGTGGCATGGAAGACTTGGACATCTTCATTACAAATCTCTTCCAGATCTACAGAACATGGTGTGTGGCATGCCCTCTATTTCTCTTAGTAAAAATGAAATTTGTAAGGGATGCATGCTAGGTAAAAATATAAAGAAATCATTTCCTAGTAGTGACAATAGATCTTAGGGCATCTTAGATATGGTTCATTCTGATGTATGTGGTCCCATGCCATCTCCCTCACTCAATGGTTTTTTGTATTATGTCATTTTTATTGATGATTACTCAAGAAAATGTTGGATATATTTTCTTAAAGCTAAAAATGAGACATTTGATAAATCCAAAGAGTATAAAGCCTTTATTGAAAACAAGATAGGGAAACACATTAGAATCCTTAGAAGAAACAATGGAGGAGAGTTTGAATCTCTCCATATTGAGGATTTCTGCAAGTTAGCAGGAATCAAGAGACAATTGACTGTGCCAAATAACCCTCAGCAAAATGGTGTTGCTAAGAGGAAAAACATGACTATTTGTGAAGCAACAAAAGCAATGATGTTTGACTAGGATATGCCAAATTATTTATGGGCATAAGCTACCTCCACTGTCGTGTATATTTAGAACAAGTGTCCACATGCTATTTTGAAGGAAAAGACTCCTGAAGAGGTATTCTCAAGGATCAAACCTGAAGAAGAAGATCTAAGGATATTTGGATGTCCTTTGTATATTCATGTCCCTAAGGAAAAGAGGACAAAGATAGAACCCTTAGGCAAGAAAGGGGTTTGTGTGGGGTGCAGTGAGAACTCCAAGGATTATGGGATTTATGTACCAGGTCAGAGGCAAATAGAGGTAAGTAGAGATATGACTTTCCATGAGGAAGTCGCATTTAAGAAATCTAGAGAGCTTCAGTAGGATTCAAAAGCAGTTCTACCAGTTTCACCCTCTTCTGAAAATGAAGAGTCAGATGATCAGAGGGAGGAACATCGTGAAGGGCCAAGTAATGAGTCCCTAGAACTCAATGAAGTGTTAGAAATAACTCTTGAAGAACCTCCATCCAAAAGGAATCCAAGGTGGCTTAAAGCAATATTGCGGGAAACAGAAAGGATAGATGCTCCCAAAGGAACTTTAAGGGAAAGGAAGAGGCCTCATAGGTTTGGAGGCTATGTTTCACTAATGAGGATCATTAGTGATGCTGAACCCTCTTCATTTGTAGAAGCAGATAAATTACAAGTATGGAAGGATGCCATTCTTGAGGAATACAGGTCTATTATAAAAAACAATGTTTGGGACATTGTGCCAAGGCCAAAAGACAAATCAGTGGTTTCTTCCAAATGGATCTATAAGATCAAACATGCAGCTGATGGAAGTGTGGAAAATTTCAAA